>JASANE010007910.1:0-29106 GCA_030248225.1 Trileptium ribeirensis
AGCACTGAAGAAAGGTAGCTTGAGAGACTGTGATATCAGGAAACTTTGTAAATTTATTATAAGTACAGGGAGGCTAAGGCGCCCTACATAGGAACGCATCACCCGTCGACCTCTCCGGTATCTCAAGCCAAGGTAATGGTTTTCTCTTTGCCATTTATTACAAATATGAATGGGCTAATGCAATGGGCAAAGATTAATTTTGCCTCCGCATGTTCTCTATGGCCCAATAACTCATTATCTATCTATCTATCTATCTACACGTGTTATTTTTCAAACCGGTAATATTAGCTAGGTAACCCTTTCTGTAAAGACAACAATTAAAACAATTATTATGTAAGGCCGCAACTTCACTAATCGCATCTGCCAGACTGATCAACAAAAACTAAAATAAACTTAGATAATAGAAGAGTGAAAAATATGCAAATAAGATAAATAAACAAGGAAATTTTGTAAGTTTTAAAATTTTAGTTTAAATTAGTTGGGGGACCGTATAATAAAGAATTAAGATTTTCGAAGTAAACATTTATAAAATTCGGACCCCTGAAACCTCGGCAGCCTACTAGACCCCGTCTTAAAGCATCTGCTAAAAGGTCCAAAGGTTTACCTAGCTAAGTAATTATTGCTCTTTATAATACGAGACCATTAATTACAAAAATATTTTCTTAATTTTTCTAAAAATATAAGAAATATTCCGTGGGTACTGTTAAAATTAGCGCATAAATTTACGCTGCCTGTCACTAATGACTGAATCCATATTAGACGCGTACACTTGGGTTGTTTTTTTGTCAAGTCACTACAGGATGGTAAATACGGTGGGTGTACCCGAACAAAGGTTTTCCCTTATGTATACGAACAGAGATTTTTGACATAGCATCATGTAGGTACTATTCGTTTTCACTATTAAGCGATTTATTATCTTGCCGCGTACACGGGAAAACTGGATTACCAATTGCATTTTTTGCGTGTACTACAATACGCACACACACAGACCGCGGAAATAATGGTTTGACACAGTACGTTATTTGGTTACCAGGGACAAACTCGACAAGGAGAAATCTGCGCATACGCAGATTCCGTTAGTACTTCGCAGAGCTTATTTCTGGGTGCACTAAAATGCGATGCGCCTAAAGTTGACTTTCACATAGTATGGGTTAGAAAACTAAACATACAACGCCGAATGTTCAAAATAGTTCGATTCTCAGAATACGCGACACATCAGGTAGCAAATTTGGTCAGGGAGCCGCTAGCTGACCACCAACTATTTGATAATTAAATTGGTTAACATATCTTAAACGGAAAATTCATAATTCATGCTGCACCAACACCAGCAAGATATCGGTCCAGCAAGTCCATGTCAACAATGCTACAAATTCTATGAGGCTGACACAAATTTTACGGTGAAATGCGATTAAGATACCACCGTTATCCCTCCTATCAATCTGTTACATCACCTTCTTTTTGTAACAATTTTAATGCGTGACTGATTCTCAGCTGATTCGTACAATTTTGTGAGGCGAACAAACAGTCATTAATTACCAGGAGATCATAAAGTGTTCT
This sequence comes from Trileptium ribeirensis, assembly GCA_030248225.1. NCBI lineage: Eukaryota > Metazoa > Nematoda > Enoplea > Enoplida > Thoracostomopsidae > Trileptium > Trileptium ribeirensis. The sequence continues at coordinate 1,558 of JASANE010007910.1, forward strand.
GACTATCGATTACTACAACTCTTAAAAGAGAACACGTGCTAGGCAGAACTACTCGAATCTACCTTGTTAAGGTAGTTTCAAGGTTTTCTCAAGTCACTTTAGAGTTCTGTCCAACAGGTAAGCTGCGAAAATGGTCCCGTTTTTGTGCCATAGCTGTTTGTTGTCGGAGTATCATTCCGACTTTATGATTGCGTAAATTTGTTCATTTCCGTGAGACAACGTTATGTTTCTACTTTGTAAAATTTATGTTTTATGAAGATTTCAATACACGCATGATTCGGAACGTTAATATCGACTTTGAGCATGCACATTAATTTTCGCCTTTAGTTTTACTGTCGAATCGCTGCTTTGGCTCCGACCCTATGAAATCGTCCACTATCTTAATGTGCCGTAACCTAAAGTAAGGCTGATAAAGGCTGCCTCAATTATGGGCTGAAAACCATTTTTGCGTCATCGTCTGTCGGTTTCTCTAAAATGGGGCAACTGTTGAATACAAAGGTGCTGCCTCCGACAATACTCCTTTGACACCGGTCTTCGATGTCCAAGTATGCTAACGAATCTTTGAGTGGTTTGGGTGTATTGCGCGGTCCGCCAGGTCAAAGTTCTCGCACGGATCCCATGAAACTCTTTGTGATTTGAATAGTCACTTGCTTTGACTACTGTAAAGTCGTAACCATGCCTAGTGCTCTACACCAACTATGCTAATTTTGATATTGCACCTAAAAATATCGGCATTTATCGAATAGCGTCCGAAATGACTGTCGTACAGGAGGACTTAAGCAATCTACCGAATATCCGCGTGTCGGTGGGCCCACGGTGCGTTCATTTATCAGGAGCGATAGTCTTACCCTGAAAGTTCCCCTCGAAGCTCAGGTGAACGGCAGTTGCCTCTCCCTTTTCCTATTCCTAAGGTTTTGTCAACTTCGTAGCTGACTTATAGGAAAAACGGGTTTCCCCTGCTGTTTGCGGCTAGCTTCCGTCATTAGGATTAACTCCGTTATATAATACTTGTTTGAAGCCTAGTGAATTTGAGATTTCACCATCGGAAGACTCCGAGTTCTGATCTACTTGTTTAAAAAATTCCATCCTCACATGTGCCCGGCCTGCGAACACGGCGAAAAATGTAAATTCTCGATGCTGAGGTCCGCCTCCGATCCTATCGAATTCTATCCTAAACTAGGACCATTGCGTTTGCATTACCGGCAGAATGCTCCTTTTCTTGGTTCTTTGCAGAAATGTATAGTAGAAATAACGATTCTATCGGCCTATTGATAGTTATTTTGTTAGAGAGTCCAATACATACGGATCGGATTAAGCCATCCACGCTCTGCCGCAGCGACGTCATAACCCCCATGCGCCACTGACAACGAGGGAGAGGATCCTTAATTAGAACAACATCCCCCCAGATAGTATTATATTGCTTGTGTTTCGTTGTCTAAACCGACATGCCAGATCTAAGGCTCAAAAGATATTCGTTGCGCCAGCTCTTCCATAAAGAATCCAATAGTGATTGAATTCTTTTCCAATTTTTGATCAAGCTTTGCGCAGTTGTTTGTGGCCGTGTTGGTCCGCTATGATCTAGCGAAAATTGCGGAACAGGTTTATATGGTCCCCCAAGGAAATGTGAGAGGGTCAGCGGTGATCCAGAAGGGCTTGCTTCTGAGTAAACCAAAGGTAGTGAATTCACGACCGCTGTGACTTCTAGTAAGACTGTTTGACGTTCGATTTTTGTAACACGCCGTCGATCAAGAGCCTTTTTGATGGCACATTTTGCAATTCCTACCATACGCTCGTAGAACACTCCCATCCAGGGAGCTAAGTCGGTTATGAATCGCCACGTGATACCACGGGATGCGACAAAGATTTGTATGTCATCAGTATGTTCTACATTGTGCCACAGTTCGTGTAGGGTTGTGTTAGCGGAGAGAAATTGTTTTGCATTGTCTGAAGCGATAAGATCCGGTAATCCTCGAACGGATGCAAAGCGTAAACTGATTAGCTGTCAGGTCATCAACAGTGTCAAGATGGATTGCTCTGACTACCGCGCACGTGTATAAGCAAGTCCTTGTCTTTTGCGTTCCGGTTTTACTACTGATGTGCAGCGGGCCTACATAGTCTATTCCCACTCGTGCGAATGGTTTATGTTGTGTCACCCTGAAATCAGGTAGTGGCGGGTATGGCGATGCGCGAAACTTGCCCCCATGTGCTGCTTTACAAACTATACAACCATTAATCACTCGTTTTTTAGACTACGTCCGTGAGTCACCCAGTATTGTCTCCGAAGTTAGGCAAGTGTGTGCGCTACCCCTGAATGATAAAGTTTTTCGTGGCAATAACGGATTATCAAGCCGTTGTATGGGTGATTTTTAAGAATCAGTATTGGGAATTTGGCGCCATCGTCAATGTCGGCATGTTGAAACCGGTCACCACATTTCAGCAAGCCATGAGGGTCGGCGAAGATGTTTAGGTTGTCATATGTCTTTCCGTATGTTTTCTGTGTTGGCGCTGCTATAATTTCAGCAAAACTCGTATTTTGAATTGAGCGATTCCAGAAATGTCGGGATTCAGCTGTTTCATGAGAGGCCAAAGTTCCATACTGACGATCTGTTCGATGACAATTGTTGACAAATCGTCGAATCCAGGATGTCACTCGATAAAGTCAGACGATGCTTGAGTGATTTGTAATATTTAAAAGTGGTTCATTGTTCGAATGCACCATAACAGTCTCGGGAATAGCTATGAGGCGTGGCGTTTCCATAGTAGGGCATGTTTTTGTTTTGTCGATATCTGGCCTCCAACGTTCCTCACCATATTTTAAAAAATTGGACCGTCCCACCATATATGACTATGGACGAGGGCTTCGAACGAACACCACCGCGTTCCCAAGTCGGCTGGATTGTCTTTAGTGGGCACGTATCGAAAAGTAACATCTGAGTGCAACTTGATCTCGTGGATTCTGTTCTTGACAAATACAGCAGACTCCTTTGCAAACCAGTGAAGGACACAATGCGAGTCGGTCCAAAGCGTTTTCTGACATACGGACCAAGCGGAGCTGAGCTGCAACAAAGTGTAGTAAACGAGTCCCAATTAAGGTTGCCATCAATTCGAGGCGTGGAATCGACATTTGTTTGACGGGTGCGACACGTGATTTTTCAAATGGTTCGGTAGATTTTATTAGGATATAGTTTATTGTTGTAAGGTAAATGTTAGCCGCATACGCCTTGGCCGATGCGTCCGAAAAGCAATGCAGCTCATATTTTGAATCGGCTGGCAGATGATTCTGGAGAATACAACGCTTTAAAGTGTGCCCGGGAATGCACTGGAGTTTCGTTGAACACTGCAGCCATTGCCGAATTTCGTCTTGAGGTAGAATATCATCCCACCCATAGTTTTGTTCCCACAAGCGTTGAATGAATATTTTCCCAGATATGGTGATTGCTGAAAAAATCCGCAAGGATCGAAGACTTTCGCTAGGTGCTTGAGGACGAGATGTTTCGTATTGACAGCATTAGCATGCGTTTTGAATGATGAACAGGTTAGGGTATCTGCGTCCGTATTCCAAGACATCCCCAAAACCTTGGTCACGACACCGTGTCCCCGGTCATTTGGTTTGAAGTCATTCCGCAAAGTATTGTCGTATGTGTACCATTCACGAAGGTTCATTGACGCTTCTTCAAACAGACGCTTGGCTTGTGTATAAAAAATCTTAGCTCCATCAACAGTGCTTTTCCAGTACGAATGTTGTCAACATAGATGTTCCCATATATATCAGATGCTTTCTGATAATTTTACTGTTTCAGATGTTGGTGTATGACCGCGCCAAGCAGAAAGGGACTCGCAATGGCACCAAGGAATATCCGAGTGAAGCGTAGGATAATGAGATTATCGCCAATTAGTGGTTGACATGGGTTTTCACTTACATGAATCGAGCTAGGTCACGCGAAGTAAATTAAGTCCTATTTGTAAAAATGCTTTCTCGATATCACTCGCGATAGCAATGGGATGCGTGGGAAATCTGAGTAACAAACCACACACGTCGTCTAAGAAGACTGGACCTGTGTGCGTGCAATCATTCAAATTGGGTGATGTCTTTGCTGCTTTAGATCAAGGATAGTAGACTATGCGCACTTTCGTTATCTTTTGCGGACTTATGTCACAGTGGTGGACAATATAATGGACATTATCGCCTGGGTTTTCCTTTGGAGCTATTTCCACAATAGCTTTTGTCATCTGATCCTGGATGCTGTCATCATATGCAGTAAATAGGTCGGGATCAGCCGATAAGCGTTTAAGAACAGACTTCAACAGGCTAAATGCTAATTTTTGTTGTCAGGCAATTCAGGTGCGTCTGGTTTGAGCAGAAACGATACTATATACCATCCGTTCTCATATTCAATTGTGTCATTGAAATGTCTCAGAGCTTATTCATCAGCGTTTGTTGTACATGGCGGTTTTATTCCGATATCCTCGAGGCTCCCAAATCGTTCTATTCCCGTGTTCAATTCTGTTGACATATGTAAGGCCGAAACATTCACCACGGAATCCGTTTGAGCTTCCACATGACCTGTCGCAGTGAACCTGAAGGATGACGACAGGAAAACAAGTCCGTCATGGTAATGAATGCGTTCACTTCCTACAAAATCATAGTAGAAGTCATTTCCGATGAGAATATCGATATTGACGAGCTCAGCCTGTGTCGAAACCGGCTCGGCTAGTCGCATATTTCGTACCGCTGGATATTTATTCATATCCACTGGCCATTTTTGAATGGGTCATGAAATTGTCGGGATGACATTAGCTGTCACCTGTTTCTATGAACCGTCGGATAGAACGTTGTGAAAGGAAACATTGGGGTAAGTGACGGTTGTTCGTTTTCTCTCCGCAAACCCAACTAATGACATGATGTCATGTCCATTCTGTTGAACACTGATGTGTTTTGCCAATTTCGATGTAATAAAGGTTCGTGAGCTACCAGTGTCAAGCATCAACCGAGCCGTCAACGGCTGTTTGCAAAATTGATTGTTCACCTTGCGATAGAAGAGCCGAGTCCGCGCGAGTGGTGCCAGGACTTGCTGTCTGACTGTTACCCGAGGTTGTTTGATTACCCGTTGCTATCGATTCGCGGTTTTGAGTTCGACTCGAATTGCTTCCAGCACATTGGGTGTGGCATAAGACTCGATGTTGGTTCTATTTATGGCAGTAGAAACACTCCTTTTGCCGGGCAGGGCATGTTTGGTTGTTGTGTTTAGAGCTGAGGCAGATTTGGCATCTGCCTTGGAGACGTTGGCAACGTGATTGAAGGTCTGGATATCGTTTGCATTAATCATGTAGTGGGATTCACTACAGAGACTGCAGCGAATGGGACGATTCGGGGTGTTTGCTATGAGTGTTGACGAGCTGCCTAGGTGATGCTTTCTTGTATACCGCTCTGTTCTGGAACGACTTGGTGTTGCACTTGAGCTGCTCTCACACTTTCCGTGACCACCTACTGAACGTTGACTCCTGTCCCTAGCGCGTATCTCCTCCTTCAGGAGCTCCCGCAAACTGGACAATGTCCATCTATTTGTACCAATGTTGCGGTATAACTCCATTTTCACGTAGACGGGAAGCTTATATAGAATTATGGCAGTTAAAACTTGTCCGAAATTTTCTTCCGCCAAGCCCAAGGCTATTAGACTCCTAATATGACCCTCATAGTCATCATAATTTTTTGGAAGTTACCAAGTTTCGTGTGTGGTAACTGGAATCGGCAAAAGAGCGTCCATATGTGCATTGGTAGCAATTTGCTTATTACCGTATCGCTCGCTTAAAGCTTCAACTACTGATGCATAATTCTCTGATGTTAGCCGATAGCCCTCTATGAGTCGTAGTGCATCCCCAACGAAAAAACTGCGTAGATACTTATACTTATCTATAGTCGCTAAATTATTATTGTCGTGGATTGTGGAACTAAATTGATCCCAAAATTCTTGCCACTTTAAGGGATCCCCCATATTTGGCAATCTGCAATTTAGGTAAGTGCACTGTTGGACGGCTTTCTTTACCTGTTTGTTGAGTTGTGTTCAACTCGGCGGCGGAAGCATCCTTACCTCCGTTTCGGGTCGATTGCCTATAAGTATCGAGCCGAGCTGAAAGTAAGGAAATAGCTTCTAGGATAGAATCATCGGCGGCGATTGGATTTCTAATGTGACGTCATCATCATTATGCAGTGTAGCTAACATCTATCATTCAGTGCTGACAGACGAGCCCTATAATTGTTCAGTTACGTGATGGATGATGTATAGAACCAGCGCTTTCAGCATTGCTAGGATAGGGCAATGAAGTTGCTTTTTTATTTCTTTTCCGACATTAGTTTTAATGCCCCCTCTGCTAAATGCGGAACTTGACCGTGTCAGCCATTTAATCAGTTAAAATTTAATTTATTATAGATACGACATGCATAACACGGCCCAGTATGTCTCTATCAGGTATCAGTAACCGCTAAACGAGATTCAATTCTTTACAGACCAAATATCATCGAATTAGACACTCCAAGTGCAAGACACATCAAATTATTATCTCGTGCAATAGAACTCCACGTTTCACTCTACCGCATGCCTTCTTTCTTCGTAGCGGTGTCGTAATAGCTCCTGTTTTGCTTATTATAGAATAAGATCTATAATAGATTCAATGAGCAGTTTCTGAAATATATAGTGTATAAATCCATTACTTACCGTATCGTATCCCGGAGAGCAAGAAGAATATAAATCCTTTTGTCACCGAAAAATGGATCGACGGACCATTAATTGAACTTTTAACTCGTTGCAGAAATCCTGAATGCAATTTGGTATCATTCAAACATCGTAAGCAATTAATATATGTATATACACTTCATCCACATCCTGAATAATCATCACAAAACCAAAACAAAACAAAACTCTCAACTCTCCTCCACCCTTTTATTCTTCAAGTAGCTAATCGTGTTAGTTCACTGCAAATATGCAAATGAAGCTTCGTTGTTATCAAAGAGATTCATTCTTTGACAGTCACTGCTGTTTTATGCTTCGAATTTCGTATGTTTTGCCTTTGTCCGTTTCAATATCGTAAGGAGCTAGCATCGCTTGTTTCGTTATTTCAGGTTTGCCACATGCAGCCGGTAACTTTCGAAGCCAACTGTGTCGAATTGATTAGTATTCGTTACTTTATCTCTAACATTGCAAGGGTATTAAGATTTCCTGGACGCGCCGAACCAAACCACCCTTCGCCCCGAGACGGCGCAACTTCCACCAATCTCCTATCCCCCATCAACGTTGTGCGCTCCGTCCACCAGGACCTTGCATGTGCTCCACCAAGGCGCCGTACCCTCTCTCTGAGGCACCGCACCCACCCCATCCCCCGAGCCGCCACGTCATCTTCTCCCGAGGCGTCCCACATTTTAGAGATAGTAGGAAAATTCTACTGTAAAGAGAGTGATCATTGTGGGATAATATTGGGTAGCCTGGAGAAACTTTATAAGTTATTCCATGGCCTACCCCCACCGAGACCATCAAGCACCTCACCCGGTGCGCTGGGGTGTTTGCGGGGAAAGGGTGATGATCCGACCCAAGAATCCCGCTGGATCCGCCATTGATTGCAGTGGATTACAATAAATATTGGTTTTTGCAGTGATTGCTTAACTGCACTTTTGAATCTAATGGACAAGTGTTGGGCACATTCCACCAGTTAAGGCTACTGATGTAAGCACAAGGAACACTGATCGTGGCACACATATATATACCGTTCAATGCGCCCTTTGCTGTTGTTCGCGTAACTTAACCGGTAATTCTTGATTTACTTGATCTACTCATGTTTTAATTTATACCGTTGTATTGGATTGCCTTCAACTGAATTTTGTTGTATTTTGTCAATTGTTATCCAGCATTGCGAATGTGCAAAAGATGGTTCTTCAAAAATCTAGTTCAGAAATCGAAATGTCAATGCATATTTCATTTAACTTATAATTTAAAGTTTAATCAGTGAAATTAAAAAACGTAAAATTAAACTAGGTATAAATGTGCCTGTAAGCAGATTTTATTATTATTATTATTAATAGCAGTGTATGTTTAACAACTCAGAAAATTTATCTATATATAGGATATCGTCGTCTAATTTGACTGTTATACCAAATTCCAGTCAATCTTAAGCGGTGTAGAATGCGAATATGTAGATGGAACGATAATGTTTTAAAGAATTAAAAATGCATTTTTCAGCTAAATATGATTTTAAACGTGTAACATTTAACCTATAACATCAAACATTTATGTTGTATATTTATACACGCAGTAAACAGTGCAGTGATTTACCAAATATTTTTGTTCTATAGCTGCGTTAAAGCGTTCAAACCTTTTAGCTCAAAATTTGAAACCATCTCTTTCGCATTTTTGGTGCGTTTGACCGTGTGAACACTGTTCAGACTTTTGTAGCATATTACTTTAGCCAGTCAGTGAGAAAGATTTTAAAAAATTTTGAGCTTTTTAATTTTAAAAATTGACTTAAAATTTAACTAAACAGTAAAATAATTTGACGCATCTTCGACCCAATTTGCCTTATTTTTTGCTTATAAATTATAGACAAAATTTGATCTCAAAATTTAAGCAAAACGTTTGAACATGCGAAAATAACGTAAAAGATATCACTGGTTGTCTCTTTATTTTCTGTGAATTGAATAAGAAAACTGATCATTTACCGGGATTTTCATCAGAAACCTTTTCTTAAGTCGCTCAGAAATATTTTTGCATGCATATTTTGGATAACACTGACTCAAGTCAAGTAAGCTATAATGGATGTTCCGAGTGACTCAGAATCATATCGTAGGCATCCATCAGTTTAAGATACTTACACACTCATATATACATATATATAATTGTATACATATATATTATAACATATTTTAAATTAATTCATTGTCTACATTTTCCTGCTAAGCTTTATTAGTTCAGGAATTGAGTTTAAAGATATTCAATTATTTTTCTGTATACGCTCCACAATATATAAAGAAAGCAGTTTTACGATGAAATAAACTTTAAGAGGTTGTTGATTCCACTCTCTCCTGTTATATATCTTATGATAGAGACTGAGAGTTCCCAACTTTATATCTCTTTTACGTAAAGACTTAATTGAAATGCTTTTGTGTTGTTCACTAAACCAGTAATATCCTTAGTGTTTTATAACGTTATAACTTTATTTTTTTCGCGAATAAATGCCAGCGTTATTAATGCAATACAATTGAACCTGAGCTCAAACCGAGACTCTTAATATGGGTCCGCACATTGATTTCCTGATACTCATAATGACAGCGTTGATGCGTTATTGATAAATTCAAGCCGTGATGCTTGAAAAAGGCCCTCTTACCTATTGCCTGATATATATATACTGATAGCGACAGTGTAAATACAAATACATACACCGTAGCAGAACTCGAAACATGATGTTTGGAATGGACGCAATTGCCTCCCGGTATTCAGAATGACAGTGTTAACCCGCTAAGTTGACTGATTCCACAGTGCTTCAAAAGACCCGCGTTTTTATATCTTAATGCTGATATTGATAGCGTTAACGCACGATAGCCGAACTCAAACGATGATTTTTGCAACGGGCCTACAAAATCGTCTAATAATTCTCAAGATGACCGTTATGGATATATTGATGTTATGCAACTGATTTGAGTTAACCCTTTCGTTCGGGTATTGACGCATTTGTCGCAGCGTACATTGCATGGCGAGTTAATCGCCGAGTTTGTCGGTTTACGCGCGTTTGTGCTGGCGTTGTTATTCGTTCAGGTTGTGAGGTTCCTTAAGGCATCGTGCGCCAGCTCACAAATAGCGTAATGGCTAGGGTACAAAACTTGCATCCGAGCCATTGGGTTTAATCCGCGGCCGGGGCAAAAGTTTGTCGAAGGCTGTACAAACTACGCTTTGGTTTGGGATGAAACGGCTAAATATGATATTGGTATTACTTAAAGGCTTAACTATAAAGTTTAATTTAATCGAAGAATGTGTGCGATTCAGCCGGTCGTAGAGCAGAAGCCACTGAAAATACATTAGTACTGGAATCGAAGTCCTTCTTTTAGACTGGCTCGTAGTCGTTTAAGGTTTTAATGTGTGATATAGTCAGCTTCGAAATGTATAAACTTTGAAAAAGATGTGTTACCCAAATTACCATGTAGCCTATGTTTATATAACATGTCTGTTAGTCCATTTGCAAGGACTATTAATTATTTGAATAACAAAAACGGATGTTTCCTTAATGCACGCCTTCATGAGTCAAGCGTTTTGTGTTTAATTCAGCGAGGCATCGATAAATTGCTTATCAATTTACACTCCCTAAATTTGCCACCATTATAATTGTTGACCGTGGTACAGATGAGGAATGGTTGACATCTTTGCTATAGCCAAGATGTGAATGCAACCATTACTTATCTCTACCAGGGTCAAATAATTTAGGGGCTAGAAATTAACAACATGTTTACAAAAGCTGTGACATAGTATAGTTACTAGAAGTAAGCGTTCAATGAAAATTTTGCATACCACACATTTAACGCTTCACCGCCTGCAGTTTTTTTGACAATAACCTTTGAGGTTTCAACGGTTGATGGTTTTTGCTGAAGATTATGACACTCTTCAACAAAAGCACATGAATCCGAGAAGTATGTGGCAGCGCTTTGGCGCTCTCCGCATGCATTTCGTGACATTGATAGTTCAGTTGTCTGGTCCCGCGCTTCATGGGGGAGCGAGAGAAATTATCTTCCCTGTATTCCAAGAGCGATAAATTGCCCACCTTTGATTTCGTGGGGAGACAATCTGTGCCACCCTTGATTTCGTGAAGTGGGACAGCTTGACCCCTCGATTTCGAATGGACAATGTCATACGATGATAATATGACACGAATTCAAGGTGGGACCAACTGTACCACGCAAAATTAAATGACCGGGAAACTAGTTTTCTCCATCTCATTGAAAGGCAGGTTGAACAATTGAATTGACCCCCATGAAATATATGAGGATAGCGCGAAACTACACCGCGAAATACTTCTTGTGTTGATGTATTGTCGTTGAAGAGCGTTAAACTCTTCAATGAAAAAACATCTACCCTTGGCTGTGCTATTATTTTATTCGTCGTGTAATATACACCGCACGGTTCTGCGCGTGTTGTTCGGTCGCTTTGCGAGAAATCTTGAAGATACTAGTAATAATTCTGAATTATCTGAATGGAATGGTAACGTAACTTTCACGAAAGCGTCACTACCGCGGGACAACTGACAATTGTTGACCGGTATCCAGAATGTAAATTAATTCGGGACGCAAAGGATTGCTGAGGTATAAACTGTTGCCAAGAGTTTATACCTCATAGACCCTTTAGGGTGAACTCAAGAATTAAAAAAGAAATTCCAAAAAATTTGTATCCATCTATCCATCTAATTTGTAATGTTTTGTTTCAATTGGATTACAAAATTTTTTGCAACATTTAGAACCGGCGTATACACGGGTGATTTAATGTTCCCCATAAAGACTTTTTGCTACAGAAGTCCAATGTCAGCCGGGTGTAGATATTTTTAAAATTAGAAAAACTCATTTTTTCTAGTTTTGCTAAAAATTTAACCAATTTTTGAAAATTTTCCGCAGTTTTTACTAAAAATTGGCCATAGATGTAGATAGATATAGATAGATATAGATGGATATAGATAGATATAGATAGATATAGATATAAATAGATATAGACAGATATAGATAGATACAATTTCCTCAAAGGGAAGTTTGTATACTTACAAAATCAATATAAGTGTGTCATGTGCGTCGAGGAAAGAGTGTCAAAATTATTAAAATTCATAATTTTACCAAATTTTACTTTGCTTAAAGCGACTGCGTTTTAGCAAATTTTGGACACACGACTGGCTCATATTTAGCATATATAAGTGAAACCTTCGTAGTATTTTATACCTTTATCCGCATGAATCATGGAAAAATTGAAACATAACCCAAGCATCTGGGATTTATTCGAGCACGAAATAGTTAACACTACTTGAGGTTTCATGCGTTTATTACGCGTCCTTTTAATTTTAATTATTACATATGTTTCATAACTATTCGGTTTACCCAAGGTAATATCGAGTATTAATTGTTCCTCTGCTGCTGCGTAACATTTGAGTAAATTAAGTTAAGTGACCAAAACAACAATCTTTATCATTTTTCAGTAGTTGAACAACGCATAAAGGCGCATGGGCTAGGATATAAAGGGTGATCTAAATCATCTTTCCAAATGTGTAATGCTTTTGCAACCGTTTTGCTGCTGTAGCCGCGAAATTCCGGTAGCTAACTTTCTGTGCTTATGATTACCATATAGGCCCAGTTGTTGCCGTTCAATAACTTTCTACCCTCTCTAATTTATTAAGATTAGAACATCTACAGCGTTTCTAACCTTTCTGGAAAGCCCGAACCACAGTTAATGTTACCCGCAAAGTAATGCAAGACACAATTATTAAAAGCAGATGGAGTAGTCTAGCGCGCAGTCCAGTCCTACCAATCCAGATGGTAGATGATCAAGTCCCGCCGGCACCTGAATTGTCACATTTGAATTCATTTGTTTTTGTTCTAAGCAAATAAATGATTCTGTCAACATATAAAATCACTATGGGACTAGCACGGTAGTAAGAAAAGGTGATTGAAGACTTTGCTATATCGTTTGATCTATTGATGTGAATTGATAAACTGTGAATATATATGCCTAAATAAAGACAATTGGTGCAAATATTACCGAGCAGAACTATAGGAGCATGGTTCACATTATTGCAAGCTTCGGGTATAACCCCAAAATTGCAAAAACCCAACGATCCCTTAGAAGCATCAAGTATATTTATTGCAGTTTAAAGCAATTTGTACTATGTAAATTGTTGCTTATATCCGCATGACTTTCGTTGTAATAGGCTTCATCGCCGTGCTGTGCGGTTTTCTACTGAGGTTACTTAATTTCAAAGATTTACTACTAGTGAATGATAATGTTTTCCCGTTTGTTTGATTATATAGCTCACCACAATTATTATTTTTTCAATGCAATGCTACTACTGTTGAAAAACGCCAAATAGGATGAAGTAAATAACTTGGAAAAACCAAATTAACCTACCATCGAAGAATAAGTACTGCACTACAGATGCATTTTACTTAAGCTCATCGTGTTTTTAGTTGGCACGGTATTTCTTAATATTCATAAATAATGATACGTATTCTAAGCAAATGTTACCTTTTAAACGCTAAATCATGAAGTTGTGACTGATTCAATGAATTAATCACCCACAAGTTGTCCAATTTCTCCATGTAAATTTATAGCAGAAAAACTGGGTACACGTGATCAGCAAGGAGGGGTGTACTTATGGCGCACCGCCCTCACCCTTCAAACAAGCATCGCGGGCCCTACTTTTGTCAACACTGCTCTCCAAGACTGCAATACTCCAGCGGATAGTAGCTTCTCACATATGTGTTTGTAAAAAATTGAAATCGGGCATAAAATATTTGGCATAGGAATTCTGGTATTGCTAAATTTTGACATTATTTTTTGCAGTTTATTGCACTCCGGTCGAGCCCTATTTAGATCCGGGACCCCTTTAGACCCTAACATATTAGCTGTTTTGGGAGAGGTGGGGGGTTGGCACTGTCAGCAAGAGTCAAAATGTATTGTATGCTAAGGTAGAAATATTTTATCACCAAGTATATAATACACTCCCAGAATAAAGATTGGTAGTTTATACTGCGAGCAACAGGGGAACTCACTCTAGCGGCAATGCTAAAAACCGGCGTATATATTGGGCAAAAAGCTTAAGACGTGGTTTAGCTACCCGCTGCTAGGAGCAGCTTTGATTTGAAATACACCTGAGCGATTTGCACTTGATAACTTTGACGTAAAATTTCTTTGTCACTCATATCCTTATTTCCTTTATATCATCTCAACATTGTGACTTTGGTTTTGGTGTCACATAATCAACAAAGTCAAACCCAATCTTTAAGGTAGCATTTTTGGGAATTGCACGGAATATTGTTACAAATTTTGTTTTATTTTCTGTATTCGGAGAGCAATCAAAATGTGTAAAATTTAAATATGTATGTTAGCTTTTATTCTAATAATAAAAGGACTTGCTCAATTAGACCCAAACATGCTTCTACGATTTTAAAATTCATACGAAACAATGTGAAATGTTCCGCAGATTTGACAAGGAACGCGTGGTATAGCGCACTTTGTTACACGACATATAAAGAGCTTGACAAACGCAAACGTTTAATTGTTATTTGTTTAATTTTTATCGCAAACGATTGTAAAAATAAATATTTATTTTCTCTTAGAAAAACAGTTATGAAATTGTCAAAATTATGCTGCAGTAACTCTTTTTTATCATTGTTTTACCTAAAATTGATATGTAGTTAAGTGGACACCGGCCGGCATGCCAGATGTCGGAGATTTCTTATCAATCGTGCACATTTATTTGTTTAAAAAATATATGTTGTAAGCATTTAGTTAACCAGCTTCTACCGCAAAGAAATTAACTCCGTCGTTACATCAAACTGCAAATATATAGTATTCGTTTGTTTAAAAACGTTTCAGGAGAACAGCGGCACAGACTCAGCCAGCACTGCCAGCGAAGCCAATATATAAGCAAGTTCCTGGAAAGATACTATCCGACTTGCTTAGCGACACACGGTATGATCCGAAAGAAAGACCAATCGCACGTGGAGGTTTTAATGAATTTTGTGTTTAGTTCTAAATCTTTTTATTTATACAGCGATAATTTGCTCGGAAGTGATGCACAATGGCTTTACATGCAATAAAATTATACAGAGGGTCCACGCCGACAGCTTAGTCAAAAGAATATAGTCATTGTTGATATAGAACTGAGAACCAACAACAAAGTCATAATGATCGCCCCAAAAGCTTGATCGGTTTCCGTATGTTTGGCGCAGTCGTACTTAATTAATGTATGTTGACTGTATCATAGGCGCTTTTAAAAAAGTTCAGTTCCTATTGGTCTCCTGCAATTTTACGTTACAAAAGCAGATCAATTAATACCATCTTTTACTGGAACAAACCTAAACAGTAGCTAGCTAAAGGATTATGGTGCTGTGGAAATCGAGTTTTGTGCGCCATCCATACATTGTGACGAGTATTAAAGGTAACATGTTGTGAATACAATTAAAACATGTCGCTTCAAATGTTTAATGCGAAATTTTTTGAGCTCAAAAATTAATTTGAATTCCATGAGTTTTTTATCGCGGTAATTTCTGTAAACGATCTTTCAATGAATTGTAATCTTTGGCTTTATCAAAATGTGTAAATTTAAAGGTACTGTGTTTCAGGATACTTACAGTTTCTTAGGAATTTTAGCAAAATTGTTTCATAGAGTTGATACTTTTAAAATTTAACAAAAATTTTAGATACGTTAAAATATGACTTAATCTTCATAATTCAAATAAAAAATTACAATATTTACGAGCATTTCCCTGCCTAAAACCGCTGCCACCTTCGTCAATCTCTATCACAATCCTCTTTGATGACTTTGGTAGAGATTGCCGCTTAGGTATGTATACCTAGTCTTAAAGTAAATGCATTTCAAACACACATTTATTAATCAATGCTTAAAATACAGGCACTATCTACAATTTCAATGAAATATTTAAAAACAATATATACTTAAAATTTGTTCCAGGTTAGCCGCCGCTATTACAAGATTTCTTTTTGATAAACAGTAAAATTATCCACTTCTCAGGTATAAAATCGTTCATGACACTCCTCGCGCATGACAAATTTGGAGCATTGACACAGTTAAAGACGGTATGTTATATGGCTAACAAACAGAACAGCGTAGTGCGGTGTGTTCGAAAGCGGCAGCCGGTTCTTTTGTAATGTCAAAATATTTTGTATAAGGTCTTTTACTGCCCATTTAGTTTTGTGTTTCGAATAGCCATCCGTGGCGCAAATAATATAATCTTAAACTAATAAGTTTGCGCCAGCATCGCTTTCAATGTTTATCGAAAAAAGGTGGAATAGTAGCATTTCCTAAAATTGGAATATTTTTCTAAAATAGGCGAAATTTTTCTATTTTACAAAACATTTAATACACACTGTCTTCCGTTCAAACATAAATGAAACAAACTTGCATTAAATAGAGGTCGGCAACTGGAACAGAATGTTTAACTACACATGAATATTCGGTTTGTAATATTACAGGACCAACAGTGGTTACCGTAATGGTTTATATTCGCGATATTTCGTCAGTGGATGAAAAAAAATTCGTAAGTTTCCACCTAACTGTTTAGTTCTAAAGAAATGATGACAAATATTAACATATTTTAACATAATGAAATTATACAATAATGATACAACTCTAGGGTTAGCTACAATTTCTAAGTTTTGTAATTACAATTTTTACAGCTACAATTCTTCTAATTTTCTAATCTCTAATTTTTCATTTGTTTAAAAAGCAAACACTACATTTATAAACTACAGAGTTTGGCAAAAACGCTCGTTAAAAATTTTACTTGCGTTACTTAATTCTTTTTTACAATTTTATTGTGTTATTAAGTGTTCCAGTGTTTTATTATGTATTATGAAGTTAACGCGTTTAACGACACGCTTTTATGAAATGTGATGAATTCATAAAGATGGCACTTTCTGAGCAATTTGTGCGTTCTCACTGTGACTTTAGTGCACTAAGTTCGAGAAAATATTTGAATTAACTCAATAGATAATAGGAATGAAGAATAACTATAAAATAATATGTTGTAGCAACGATATGGTACCCTAGTTGCGCGTACTACTACTTTGTGCGATGTCCAAGCTAAAGGTATGACGCCGACAGTCTAAACGAATTTCTTCCATTCTGAACTATCTTCGGAAGTTAATATATTATGTTTATCATATAACTAGGTTTCAGGATTTTTAAATCAGGTTTTTGCCTACTTTGGTTTCTTAATATAACAATGTAATATATATTTCACAAATTTAAATGTAGTTGGGAATTCGCTGACCTAGGCGCTTAGTATGTTTATAGCTGTGAAAGAATGTAGCCACTTTTTTTCTTTGAAATTAAAAGTGTAAGTAGTGCCCCAATCTTACAGAAAAATATTTGAAAATGCTAAATATTAATCTAGAATTTTTGAAACATTGGCTTAAAAACTGCAACATACTTGAAATGTCAACGTTTTAAGTTTCACATTTTAAACTTTCATAACGTGCCAATGCTTTATTTCCCTGACAATTCAAACTTATTATCGTGATTTATCAAATTGTTATAGTTTTTTCAAAATCAGGATTTATAACATTGAAACTACACCTTATTTTTTGGTTGTAGAAGTAAGAAAAACAACTTACTAGTTAATTAATAACTATGAAATCAATCGTCAGCTAAGATTTAAGGTCATTTTATTAACTGATGAACCCAATTATATGTTTTGAAATGATCTCAAGTTTTAAAAAAGCTTACACAGAAAAACTAGGTCTACTGAAGCGCATAATACCGTGTCATATTCCAGGAGAGTTAGTTACAATTTATCTATTTTTAAAATATACTTACAACCTTGGTACGATGCCGTATCAAAAATACATGAATAGTATTTATTATACAATGCAGGGATAAACAAAAGCTATAAGGCATTCTTTCACATGAGGTATATCATATCCAGAGAGTTTTTATTTTTAGTGATTGTTGGCTTCTATGGAATGAGTATGTGAACGTTAAGTAAAAGACGTTTCCTCTACTGTGGGGAGTTTTTATTAGCACCGGACATTTGACCCATCGGTTGTTGGGATAACTCATTTTCCATTCCTTGATGATGCTGTAAAGTGCTAGGATGTAAAGTTAGTATTCCGTTAGCTTACAACTGGTTTGCTTAAGTATATATTTGAGTATAGGTTTGGGGTAATATTGCCATCTAAAGTAAAAGACGGTTTATCTAGATGTAAAGAGTGTCATTAATTTGCATATTTGTACATACAGCATATTTCATATACATGATATATGTGTGTGCGTTTTTATAACCATTGGAATCATCCTAGTAGCAAAACAAACCGTTAAATTTGTCTGATTCTGCTGCACGAATCTTGAATTACATTAATGATTTATGACCATCGTTATTGTTTTTTACGCAATAAAGATGTATGGAATAAGATATCAGAAGTGACCCAAATGGTCTTTCAAAATGTTGCAACATTCAAAATTGAAAGTGTTTAACTGTGTTGCAACATGTATATTGTGTTTTTCTTTGTAACGTTGGCATGATTTGTAGCTGTTGGGACTCAGTGCAATTTATTAAGATATATGCTAGCCTTCTAACCGCTTCCACACACGCACACATCACAGTTCAAATAATTAGCAGTATATTACAGGGTACCACAGCGTGGACTAATGGCTTAGGCCATAGTGCTACCGATCTAGACATTCTACGGTCAAATCAAGTTTTGCATCTGTCTTTGTTGTATTTTCAGTGATTTTTGTTTCAGCATATATATATATGGGTTCATGTCGTTAGAGCCATAATGAGAATACATGTAATAGTAGCGCCAAGAAGACCGAACGTTGGTTCTGGTTGATATCAATTTGTTAGTTGTTGAACATCTAGGAGCACTTCAAATCTAAGTAGGTTCACAAATATTTTACAGAACTTTAAGCTTAGATCAGGGATTTGAATGAACATGTGAATCCAACGCCGAATTACTATGATACGAGCATTTTATCAATTGTGATACTATTAACGTTTAATACAAAAACTGATATTACAAGATTCTTAGTAGTGAATTTTTTATTAACTAAAGTTTCTTCCTGTGTAAACATTCGGGTGATAGATTATAGACGGGCTCCTGAAGCAGGTAAACCTGCGTAGTTTAAACGGAGGTATGCTAAGTATAAAAATAGTTTCTTTTTACTTGATAAAGCCACTAAAATAGTTAACAAACAACTAATACACTTTGATTGATGTTTATTATAACTGTTCAAACCATTTTTTTGTAATTTATCAAATTTTTGTTTCGGCACGGTGTTTAAAAATGTTATTTTTGTACCTTCGGGGAGATTTGCCGGGGGATGTATAAAATTACTTAGTGGAAATATATACGGCCTTGTCCCAAATTATACCGAGTAAAAATGACTCAGGGGTCAGTGTCTAAATTTTTGTTTCGGTATGGTGTTTCAAAATGTTATTGTTGTACCTTCGGGGAGATTTGCCGGGGGATGTAAAGAATTACTTAGTGGAACAATATACGGTCTTGTCCCAAATTATACCAAGTAAAATGACTCAAGGGTGAGTGTCTACGAGGGGCACCGGAGGGTCCGTAAAATGCCGAGCCGCCCTCGACTTTATTTAAAGAAGCCAACAATAAAAAAATGATTTGTTATAAGATATTAAATATCTTATAATGATTTTGAAATGGCTGAATTCAAGGCAGACAGCCACAATGACATTGCTTCGTCGGCATGCTATGAACAACATGCAAACTTCTTATAATGATGAAACTAGGTTTTGCTATATTGGACATAAAACGTTTCGTGTTATGTCGTGAATGTGTAACCTACGTGGTTCTAGGGGTGTTTAGTCCCACCGTAGATTACACACGAACTAACAGTTGGTTGCTACAATATTCCCCAATGCGAGCACCTCGGACTAGTTATTTTACGGGCTTAATCCTAAGGCCTTAACTTGTAACACTAATAATTCAGACAGTTTATTTCACACACTATAACAAATTACAAACTCTACACACAGTAAAACAAATAAACGGCTGAACCGTACTCACCTTGTTTGCGCAGCTTCTGAGGCCGACTGAGGCCCTGATCTAACTGCGTAACCACTTAAATAAATTTTCTAAACCCGATTTCTTGGAACTCAAAGGAATCCTAGTTCTGAAATCTCCCTAACCCGTTAATTTTTAATATAAGTGCTGCCAACAAGGTTGCGAATTCTGAGAATTGTTAAATTCGCTCTCTAACATAAGTTTTAATTTTTGCGTTAGAGAACTGCTTTTTATGAAATTCTTGGAATCCCTAACTCAAAACAATTTTCGTGAAAATCCAGCAGAAATACACTTACATATCCGCTAATGTAAGTGTAATAGTTAAGGCACCCAGGGCTTACACTCAAATCCGATAGGTACCTAAACCATAGCCCCGGCACACAAATTGTAAAATTTTAAGATGTTTTACACTCTCTTAAAGTTATAATTTTCAAGAATAAAATAAATTATTATTAGCCGAATTGACCGAGGGGATGAGGTCCGTAATTTCTTAATGGGTGGGTCAATTGAAGCCAAATTTGGTATAGATGATCTACAGTGTGCCCTGTGGCATTTGGCATTAAAATCCCATTTTGACCCAGTCATCCCCCCTGACCAGATCTTCATGTCTAGCGTGGTTTATATGGCACTTATAAACCTCACACAAATATACAGGAAATCTCCAAGATTTCAACAACAAAATATTTTAAAGTGATTTTATACATACACCACACGTCACACATACGAAGCAGCCAACAGTTACACTACAGTAGATATTTTGTTCATACAGCAATAAACAACAACATACATACAGGTTGTTTATGATACAGACATCAAATAACATACACAATACTATACATACATATACAATACATAAACCAGTAAACAACTATAGATGATGCAAACAGTTACATTTTCCCATCATAAAATGATTTTCACAGTAGTTCATCACATGAGGGAATTTGTTTGCCAGAGCATGCATCGCTACATTACCCCTTCTATCACATTAAATTTGTCCTCAAATTTCAAAATTTTGTTAATGCGCCATTATCCACATAGTATACAACAATCAATCAAATGAAACCATTCGCTTAAGATTCAATCAACGCAATCATTCAAAGCAATCATTCATTGTCCGCCAGTCATTAATATCAGCTAGGGTCTTCTTTTGACGGGATAGTTTTTTTGTAACCATTGCGTTTAGTTTATCACGTCGACATCAATTAAACCACCACACTATTTATTATCCAACACCGTCACACTGCACCACCCAAATACGAAATCACGCCAATCGCCGTAAACTCCTCCCATAAATTCTACAACATACGCACTCACTACTTCCCATGCCGGGTGATATACGCGAAAAAATGCCTTCGGTGAGCTACCGGGGAATCTTGCTTGGTCCCTTACGGAACCTCACAACCCTAAAAACAATTTTTAACGTAAAATTTAAGCTAACCCTGATGCATTGTATATGTATGTATAGTATTGTGTATGTTATTTGATGTCTGTATCATAAACAACCTGTATGTATGTTGTTGTTTATTGCTGTATGAACAAAATATCTACTGTAGTGTAGCTGTTGGCTGCTTGGTATGTGTGACGTGTGGTGTATGTATAAAATCACTTTAAAATATTTTGTTGTTGAAATCTTGGAGATTTCCTGTATATTTGTTTGAGGTTTATAAGTGCCATATAAACCAGGCAAGACATGAAGATCTGGTCAGGGGGGATGACTGGGTCAAAATGGGATTTTAATGCCAAATGCCACAGGGCACACTGTAGATCATCTATACCAAATTTGGCTTCAATTGACCCACCCATTAAGAAATTACGGACCTCATCCCCTCGGTCAATTCGGCTAATAAGAATTTATTTTATTCTTGAAAAATTATAACTTTAAGAGAGTGTAAAACATCTTAAAATTTTACAATTTGTGTGCCGGGGCTATGGTTTAAGTACCTATCGGATTTGAGTGTAAGCCCTGGGTGCTTAACTATTACACTTACATTAGCGGATATGTAAGTGTATTTCTGCTGAATTTTCGATCACGAAAATTTGTTTTGAGTTAGGGATTCCAAGAATTTCATAAAAAGGGTTTCTCTAACGAAAAAAATTAAAACTTATGTTAGAGAGCGAATTTTACAATTCTCAGAATTCACAACCCGGTTGGCAACAGTTATATTAAAAATTAACATGTTAGGGAGATTTCAGAACTAGGTTTCTTTTGACGTTCCAAGAAATCGGGTTTAGCAAAAGTTATTTAAGCGGTTACGCAGTTAGATCAGGGGCCTCAGTCGGCCTCAGAAGCTGCGCAAACAAGGTGAGTACGGTTCAGCCGTTTATTTGTTTTACTGTGTGTAGAGTTTGTAATTTGTTATAGTGTGTGAAATAAACTGTCTGAATTATTAGTGTTACAAGTTAAGGCCTTAGGATTAAGCCCGTAAAATAACTAGTCCGAGGTGCTCGCATTGGGAAATATTGTAGCAACCAACTGTTAGTTCGTGTGTAATCTACGGTGGGACTAAACACCCCTAGAACCACGTAGGTTACAAATGTAGTGGCATAAAAGTCATTCATTGTTTAAGAACAGTGGACACCCAGCCATCCCCGCAAAGTGTGCTAATATTAATGTACCGTTTCTACTTTATTAGGAGTTTACTGCGGATCTGGATATACAGCTTAGATGGCGCGATCCACGGCTAGCGTTTGCCGGAAAAACTGATACAACTCCTAATTCATACCTCGTCGTTCGAGCCGACACACTGAATGTAAATGTGTTAAAGTATTATATGTTGGCTCTAAAACCATACTGTAAATATGAGTAGGTACCGAATATTTACAACCACAGACTTAAACTTTTGGGTTCAGTTTTCCAGGATGTCCCTAAGGAAGTCTTAAATATTTTGCACACGATCACTCCCAGATATTTCCAATATGTTGAAGAACTATTCACTATAAATTTGGAAATATATCTCAAGCGTTAACGAAGCAAAAATATGACAGAGATGTATCCCGAAACAGGTCCGCGGGGGTATCCGTGGGCCAGGCCAATTGTGGACTCTAATCGTCATCCTGCCGTTTGCGGGTAAACCAGTGGATTGTGGTCACCCGTAGGGTGCACAGTTTTGTATTAAAGCAGTGACCACTATCACCAAAGTGACTATGTGTTGCCGAGTAATGAGCCATGTTTAAAAGACGCAGTGGTCCTTTTCACTTAGTCATGTTTCAAAAACTTGATAGTTAGTAACGGATATTTTTTAGTGGCCTCCCCATGGTTCTCTTTATTGGGGGAGCGGAAGCTCTCATCGAAATATACTAAATTGTTTCCTTCGTTGGACGGTGCTTAGGAGACACCGTGGTTCCTTCCCTTTATGGGAACTTTTTATAAGAGTCCTTTTAGTGTGTATTCGTCTGAGAAACAAAACGATTTTTGGCTCATCGCTGGATGAAATCATGATCAATTTGACACTGTCCTTGAGCCAGAAACCAGCCGCGTAAGGCAATCAGGTCACAAGGTCACAAGGTCACAAGCGATAGAAGTGGGTCGCGTTCTTCCTTGAGTAGCCTCAGCAGAAAAAACCACTGACAAATTATTAACTATTATGAAGCTAAATGCAGTAGAATAGTTCAAAGTTGTTCAAAATTAACTTCGAGAACCACCGATATGGGTTTAAAATATGCAGGATTATCGACCCTAAAAACTTTCTGACCCACGAGTACAGGTCTAGATGCGGTGGGAAGCGCCTAATTTTGACCAATACCACCGGTCTCAATAGATTTTACACGAGCACTGTGCACCTTTGAAATATGGTACAAATCTATACGGACATAGTACCGAATTTTGATTTACGTTTTGGGACTAATTTCATCAAATCAGCAACTACCAAATAATTCCCAAAACAGTCCTATATAGCAAATTTTTTAAATATTTTGCCCTTAGCTGCCAAAAATGGGTGCACAGTACTACTAGGAAATGTTTTCACAATTTAATTTTGGTGCTTGGAATTTACTGTGCTGTGATGCCTATATTGACACAAACCCTAAATATAAATTGCCGCTCCTACAGTAATTATAAAGTTAGAGTTACATATTTAACCTCCCAGAAACTGTACCGGAGCTCTAGCGTTGCTTTTGATAATGACTTTTTTGTGAAAGCCAGCGTAATCGATCTGCTGAACAACCCAATTACTGTTTTAATAATGAGCTTTGTCAGAAATGCTACTTCAGCACCTAGAAAGTAAATTTGTCCAACCGCTGCGAGTTTGTCGTTTATTTTCACCAAAAATTTATTCCACTGAAAGTTGTTTTAATCAAGTTTGCGAACTTTATGTGAATTTCTTTACAACCCCATTTGTCCAATATGAAGGTCAATGAAGATTTTGGTCATTTCAAGAATTATGTCATTCACACCCGTCTATCATGTGGCCGTAATAAGTTGTTTCAAATTTATGGTCGTATGACATTCAATATCCACAATTTTTCCGTTTCGATAGCAAAATAATAGATTACGCATAGCAATATCGGTATCAGAGAAGGTATCTTTTGTGGGAACAATCGCTTGAACGAGGGTAAATTTAAGTCTTCCTAAACAATGTGATAACAAAATAAGGTATGAAATTTATCATTAGCATGAGCCTTTGTGTCTTCTCAACTGTTTCTTGGGTCATGTTCCCTTTTGCGAAGTTTGGTAATGGATCCCGACTAAGTAAAATACTATGGATGTTATTGTGGTTTTGTGCTTGTTAAAAATTGTTCGCACGTGATTTATCTTTGACACTATACCGGAACTAGCAAAATTTATAAAAAATTACCTTACCAACAAGGATAAATAAAATTGAGCTCCTTGGTGGGCCTTAATCACCCCTTTCAAAAACGATAAACTATAACATTTCGCCTAGCATCTGCATAATTGTTACAATAGTTTTAGGCCGTATTATAAAGGTAAACGTTTGTACCTTAACTTTCATGTTCGGGAATGTGAATATCTAGCTGTTGTTTAAAACACGGAAACAGCTACAAGATATGCCCATTACTATAATAAAATTTAGAGTCGTTTGAATTCGGGTGTCAAATTCGACTGACTTTGACTTTTCCAGTTTAAAGCGAGTCAAATTAAATCGGCTTGCTCGAGAGTGGTCGCTGACTTTGACTTTTCCAGTTTAAAGCGAGTCGAATTAAATCGGCTTGCTCGAGAATGGTCGCTGACTTTGACTTTTCTCCAGTATAAAGCGAGTCGAATTAAATCGGTTTGCTCGAGAGTGGTCGCTGACTTTGACTTTTCTCCAGTATAAAGCGAGTCAAATTAAATCGGCTTGCTCGAGAGTGGTCGCTGACTTTGACTTTTCCAGTTTAAAGCGAGTCAAATTAAATCGGCTTGCTCGAGAGTGGTCGCTGACTTTGACTTTTCCAGTTTAAAGCGAGTCGAATTAAATCGGCTTGCTCGAGAGTGGTCGCTGACTTTGACTTTTCTCCAGTATAAAGCGAGTCAAATTAAATCGGCTTGCTCGAGAGTGGTCGCTGACTTTGACTTTTCCAGTTTAAAGCGAGTCGAATTAAATCGGCTTGCTCGAGAATGGTCGCTGACTTTGACTTTTCTCCAGTATAAAGCGAGTCGAATTAAATCGGTTTGCTCGAGAGTGGTCGCTGACTTTGACTTTTCTCCAGTATAAAGCGAGTCAAATTAAATCGGCTTGCTCGAGAGTGGTCGCTGACTTTGACTTTTCCAGTTTAAAGCGAGTCAAATTAAATCGGCTTGCTCGAGAGTGGTCGCTGACTTTGACTTTTCCAGTTTAAAGCGAGTCGAATTAAATCGGCTTGCTCGAGAGTGGTCGCTGACTTTGACTTTTCTCCAGTATAAAGCGAGTCGAATTAAATCGGCTTGCTCGAGAATGGTCGCTGACTTTGACTTTTCTCCAGTATAAAGCGAGTCGAATTAAATCGGTTTGCTCGAGAGTGGTCGCTGACTTTGACTTTTCTCCAGTATAAAGCGAGTCAAATTAAATCGGCTTGCTCGAGAGTGGTCGCTGACTTTGACTTTTCCAGTTTAAAGCGAGTCAAATTAAATCGGCTTGCTCGAGAGTGGTCGCTGACTTTGACTTTTCTCCAGTATAAAGCGAGTCAAATTAAATCGGCTTGCTCGAGAGTGGTCGCTGACTTTGACTTTTCCAGTTTAAAGCGAGTCGAATTAAATCGGCTTGCTCGAGAGTGGTCGCTGACTTTGACTTTTCTCCAGTATAAAGCGAGTCAAAATTAAATCGGCTTTCTCGAGAGTGGTCGCTGACTTTGACTTTTCCTTTATAACGCGTGTCAAAATAAATCGGATTGCTCGAGAGTGGTCGCTGACTTTGACTTTTCTCCAGTATAAAGCGAGTCAAATTAAATCGGCTTGCTCGAGAGTGGTCGCTGACTTTGACTTTTCCAGTTTAAAGCGAGTCGAATTAAATCGGCTTGCTCAGAGTGGTCGCTGACTTTGACTTTTCTCCAGTATAAAGCGAGTCGAACTAAATCGGTTTGCTCGAGAGTGGTCGCTGACTTTGACTTTTCCAGTTTAAAGCGAGTCGAATTAAATCGGCTTGCTCGAGAGTGGTCGCTGACTTTGACTTTTCACCATTATAAAGCGAGTCAAAATTAAATCGGTTTGCTCGAGAGTGGTCGCTGACTTTGACTTTTCCAGTTTAAAGCGAGTCGAATTAAATCGGCTTGCTCGAGAGTGGTCGCTGACATTGACTTTTGTCCTGTATATAGCGTGTCGAACTAAATCGGTTTTTCTCGAGAGTGGTCGCTGACTTTGACTTTTCTCCAGTATAAAGCGAGTCAAATTAAATCGGCTTGCTCGAGAGTGGTCGCTGACTTTGACTTTTCCAGTTTAAAGCGAGTCAAATTAAATCGGCTTGCTCGAGAGTGGTCGCTGACTTTGACTTTTCCAGTTTAAAGCGAGTCGAATTAAATCGGCTTGCTCGAGAGTGGTCGCTGACTTTGACTTTTCTCCAGTTTAAAGCGAGTCAAATTAAATCGGCTTGCTCGAGAGTGGTCGCTGACTTTGACTTTTCTCCAGTATAAAGCGAGTCGAACTAAATCGGTTTGCTCGAGAGTGGTCGCTGACTTTGACTTTTCTCCAGTATAAAGCGAGTCGAATTAAATCGGCTTGCTCGAGAGTGGTCGCTGACTTTGACTTTTCCAGTTTAAAGCGAGTCGAATTAAATCGGCTTGCTCGAGAGTGGTCGCTGACTTTGACTTTTCTCCAGTATAAAGCGAGTCAAAATAAATCGGATAGCTCGAGAGTGGTCGCAGAATTTGACATTTCCAGTTTAAAGCGAGTCGAATTAAATACGCATGCTCGAGTGTGGTCGATGACTTAGACTTTTCAACAGTATTAAGCGAGTCGTCAATTTAAATCGGCTTGCTCGAGAGTGGTCGCTGACTTTGACTTTTCCAGTTTAAAGCGAGTCGAATTAAATCGGCTTGCCTCAGAATGTGGTCGCTGACTTTGACTTTTCTCCAGTATAAAGCGAAAGTCGAATTGAATCGGCTTGCTCGAGAGTGGTCGCTGAATTTGACTTTTCCAGTTTAAAGCGAGTCGAATTAAATCGGCTTGCTCGAGAATGGTCGCTGACTTTGACTTTTCTCCAGTATAAAGCGAGTCGAACTAAATCGGTTTGCTCGAGAGTGGTCGCATTAGATCGGCCCATCCGTAATTTGGTCCGAATATATTTGACGCCAAAAAGTTGATTTATATAAGGCTTATGGTGAGTCACAGATTATGGATGTTATGGCTACTTGAGAGCAA
>JASANE010007914.1:0-42554 GCA_030248225.1 Trileptium ribeirensis
ATGTAATTACTTCGTTCAGTTACGTATTGCTACGACGCGCCTTCCCTAACCGCTTGTCAGCAAGACATTAGCTGGTATTTTATGGACCCATGAGCTGTGCGACTCATAAAAGAACCATCAGCGTCTCCCAGTGGTGACCATGGCTCCTGTTTTAGGCGGAACACGCATATGTTCCCCTACTGTGTAACGAGGTGGAACTCGTCGTGCTGAGACGAGCTCTCGGAAGGAACACAAGGCAAAGCCAAACAGTGCGTCATCTACTATCTATGTGGAAACAATTGAAATAATTGAAATTTGAACAGCGCGGTTTTTAACATTCACTACTTGGTATCCCAGCCACGAATGGGTGAACATTTACAATGGAATACGCATAAAATCGTCAAAAATTCGCGTCCAATTTTTCAAGATTTTGTGTCCAGCCACGAATGGGTGAACATTTACAATGGAATACACACAAAATCGTCAAAAATTCACGTCCAATTTTTCAAAATTTTTTATCCCAGCCACGAATGGGTGAACATTTACAATGGAATACACACAGAAAATCGTCAAAAATTCACGTCCAATTTTTCAAGATTTTTTTATCGCAGCTACGAATGGGTGAACATTTACAATGGAATACACACAAAATCGTCAAAAATTCACGTCCAATTTTCCAAGACTTTTTATCCACAGCCGCGAATGGGTGAACATTTTCAATGGAATACACACAAAATCGTCAAAAATTCACGTCCAATTTTTCAAGATTTTTTATCCCAGCCACGAATGGGTGAACATTTTCAATGGAATACACACAAAAAAAATCGTCGCAAAAATTCACGTCCAACTTTTCAAGATTTTTTATCCACAGCCACGAATGGGTGAACATCTACAATGGAATACACACAAAATCGTCAAAAATTCACGTCCAATTTTTCAAGATTTTTTATCCCTGCCACGAATGGGTGAACATTTACAATGGAATACCACACAAACTCGTCAAAAATTCACGTCCAATTTTTCAAGATTTTTTATCCCAGCCACGAATGGGTGAACATTTACAATGGAATACACACAAAATCGTCAAAAATTCACGTCCAATTTTTCAGAGATTTTGTGTCCCAGCCACGAATGGGTGAACATTTACAATGGAATACACACAAAATACATCAAAATTCACGTCCAATTTTTCAAGATTTTGTGTCCCAGCTACCAATGGGTAGAACATTTACAATGGAATACACACAAAATCGTTCAAAAATTCACGTCCAATTTTTCAAGATTTTTTATCCCAGCCACGAATGGGTGAACATTTACAATGGAATACACACAAAATCGTCAAAAACTCACTAGTCCAATTTTTCGAGATTTTTTATCCCAGCCACGAATGGGTGAACATTTACCAATGGAATACACACAAAATCGTCAAAAATTCACGTCCAATTTTTCAAGATTTTTTATCCCAGCCACGAATGGGTGAACATTTACAATGGAATACACACAAAATCGTAAGAGCAAAAATTCACGTACTATTTTTCTATATTTTTTATCCCAGCCACGAATGGGTGAACATTTACAATGGAATACACACAAAATCGTCAAAAATTCACGTCCAATTTTTCAAGATTTTTTATCCCAGCCACGAATGGGTGAACATTTACAATGGAATACACACTAAATCGTCAAAAATTAACGTCCAATTTTTCAAGATTTTTATCGGTAAGAATACTTCACTTCCGCTTTAAAACGCTGCTGTCATTTAATTAAATTCAATGCTTTTAAGGTTTATTGTGTCAGTTTCAATATAATGTGGCAATCATTTTGAAAATACCAAATAAAAATGATAATTCTTATAATTCTTTAATAAAAATGATAAAATAATCTCTTATCCCTAAAACTCGCTGGAAATGTTGCGAAAACGACCTGAAAATACAACTAAAGATGAAACTTAGTCATAATTGAATTGAATAATGTTTAGTTTAGGTACAAAGAGAAACCGTACCTTCATGCTTATACTTGAAATATTTAAAGTTTGTATGAAACTGATAATAGTGCTTGTTGCATTTATTATATGTACATATGCGTCAGCGGGCGACGGGTTTCTGGTCACGCTGGTCACAGGTCGCAACCTACACGGGTAACTTCAGAACGACTCCTATCTAGACGGGTGCTCGGGTCATGGGACGCAATCAAGACGGGTCACTCGGGTCACGCGACGTAACCTAAACGGATCACGTCGGTCATGGGTTCCAACATAGACAGGTGACGCGGGTAACGGGACGCAATCAAGACGGGTCACTCGGGTCACACGTCGTAACCTAAACGGATCACGTGGTTCACGGAACTCAACATAGACAGGTGACGCGGGTAACGGGACGCAATCTAGTCGGTGCACTCAGGTCACAGGTGAGTAGCCGGGTCACGTCGGTCACGGGTGGCGACCTAGACTGGCCACGCGGGTCAGTCGTCACATCTAGTTTATTCTATAGTAATGATGATAATGACAATGTAGCAAAACCGACTACGTTCAAGTAGGTTTTATCGAATGAGACCGACTTTTCGGCATTTTTTACTATATTTGGCGTTTCCCATCGCTACTGAATTTCATAATTTGATTTTTGATAAGATTTCATAATATAATACTATTGCCGTTGAATCTGTCTTAAGACTTTCGTTTCAGCAAAATTAATTTAAGAAAACCCACAATTCGAGAATAACACATACTGAAACGTTAAGACTATACAGCACAAGATGACGGACGGATGATAGCGAATTATAAGACCCCGTTGGGGCTGTCGTAAATAGTATTATGTTCTAATTCTATATAAATATTAATAACCATAGTTTGCGTTTATTTAGTTGCAAAATTTAGAAATTTTATTAACGCAGACGCTTCGCGGTGGCCGTTGTGTTTCATCCATTTAAAGAACAGTTTGAGATGTTTTGTTTAGCCTTTACACACATGTGGGTAATGTTAATTTTTCCGATTACGCAATGTCACTGAGGTTGTCTTCCTTTCAGTTATGCCATTTCAAAAACACTATTGGGTATTTCATAATTAAAACAGCAAATTTATTTTTCGTTGGCTTCTAATTGGAGAGGTTGGCCCATGCATTTGGTGGCATTTTCCGTTATAACTGGTACTGTAGTTGGTTCGCACTAATGCGGCGTTCACGTTATAATGTCCCCACTGTTTGGAACTTTTGTCCTCCTATACTCGCGACCGTACCGTCTAGGCAGCCAGGTGATACCATACTGTAAATCAATTTCTGACGGTGTACAACACACCTTTAGCTACTATATTTTTATAGCGTCTTACACATCTTTAGCTACCAATTTGGCGCGAATTAACTGCAGTGGCCACCATCTGTAGCTAATGCGGTTTATTAGTGCTGTGTAATTTTTTGAATTCTCGATATTTGTATCTGGACCATATGAACATTGATGAAATAATGCAGCACACCGTCAATATAACTGCAAGATGACACGATGTGCTAGACGCTGTCGAGAAGTGGTAATATCCCCAGCTAGCTGCCTTTGAAAAAATTTATAGAAGACATAGGGGTGTCTAAGACACCCTGTTGTCGACAGTGTGCCTGACACTATGTGGTCTACATAGCTTTCCAACGTTGGAGACATTATAACGTGAACGCCACATAACTCTCAAAATTTGGGGTTGTGCCTCCCTGGTTTCCAATTTTTCGTCCAACCGTTGACGAAGCACTAGATAGTAGAAACTGGGCAATATGTTTTCGTAACATTCATGTTGGCTAAATATTTGATAATTAATATTAAAATGAGTGCTCTGTTAATATTATACGTTCTATGTGTTCATGTATATATTGCAGCAACAAAGACTACTGGAAACGCCAAAATGTGTCGATGGGAGTTGAGGCACCTAAACCCATGCTTGTGTAGGACAGGAGGGTGCCCTAAAACACTAAGCCCACCTTTTGATAAACATGTTCTTGGGTCATTTGAGTGACAAGCAAGTTCGTATTATAATAGCATTTTCGCGACAACGCGAAGTTGACATTTTGGAATAAATACTCCTAGCCCATCCTCTACTATCACCTTAGCTGTTTACTCTGAATGTTTTCAGCTTATGTATTATTCGATCAGCTAAACATTACGGAAAATATTATACGTGAGTTATTCAATTTATTACTTAGGGCAAATCCAGCGGTAATTAAAGGTATATTTTAGCTAACATTACAAAAACTCATCACATATATCATCAAACTTCAAGAATTACCGAGTTTCGGTTATAAACTAATTTTTTTTGCGTCGGCAAAACGTTGCAACCCTAAAATCTGGGTACAGTTGGGTCTAGTTTTTGCAGCGATTTTAACAGTAGCTATTGCACCTATAGTACCGAAATCACGAGGAAATAAGAAAATATTATCTCCTATGGGCACTCCACACACCAGTGGAGTTATGTTACTACCGTCTTTCGTCTAACAAATATATTTGTTTGATATGGCACAAATTTCTCAGTGTGTGTGCTCTAAAACTAGGCGATCAAATGAACAATACGCACAGTAATATCCATTGAACTTGAATTAAGGCATCGGAAACACCAAAATTGGCTCAACTTCTGTATCTAATCTTATATAGACTAATAGCTAGACCCTATTAGACGAATATCAGAGTTGTTCATTGGGTAAGCTGTGATATCCGAAGTTGCGGAAAGTAGCGCGGCTGCTTTGGGACTGGGCGTTACGGATAAATTTTCAAGATCTTTCAAAACTTTTTGGGCCTTAAAATTTTTCTTAATTTTTGTTATTTTTCCGGCAATTTTCCTCTAATGTTTGACAAATTCCTACAATTTTCGCTTATCCCTTGATTTTTGCATATTTTGCCAAATTTTTATACGACGCTTCGACGTAGGGGGGAGTGGGGTGCGAGCCTCAGATGGATCTAGCTACCTCCCACGGAGAAGATCAGCGTCGCACCTATTTAGTCCGTGAGTGTTAGGGGACAATCCCGTCCTATAAAGAGCATGCATATTTATAGTATTAGAGTTCCTATGATTCTTTGTTCATTTAGTTTGGAGAATTAATTCCAGCAATTATCGCATATTCCAATCTGTCATTCGAAAACTAACAAGAAATGGCCATTGAATCCTGTCGCAAACATGAGAAGTGACATTAGTATAGCTACGTATCTGCAGCGTGGTAATTTACAAGTCTACGCATTGACAGCTCGAATACGCTGTATCTATTAAGCATTTGTCTGTAAACCATTATTTTATGCTTTTCGACGGCCAACCGCAAATCAGAAGACTTTACCGACCCAATGGCTTTAGCGGATAGTTTGGTTACGGTATAAATTGTATATATGATAATGTGCATTATTCCATTTACTTTATGCTGAGTTATTTGTACCACTCGATATTACATGAATTACACTACCGTCTACTGTTCGCAAACATTTTGTTACACCGATAGCCAGATTATCGGTGTCATTCCAATCCTGAATATTATAACGAATATCACAATGTTAATAACTTAATGGTTTAAAATTGGGTTCTGTTATTTTTAGACATTCTTTTGTAACGTCTCCGACATTTCGGAAATTTGTTCAAACTTCAGAAAGACTATGTTGAATGGTCTAGCTGGCGTAAAATACATGAATGCTTTAAAGTGTTCAAGAACATGTAGTTGAGAAATGTGGTGCTTCGGTTGCCCCTAAAACTTCTTGGAATGGTGCTTAAATCCCATAATATAATAATAAAATTATTTTATTGCACGGCCTAAAATAAGTATAGAAAATTCATAGTAGAACGTTAAAGCTACAAAGTAGTTAGACAAAATGTTTATACAGCAGCTTCTTAAAAACAGCATTATCAAGTGAAGCAGCTACGGCGAATTAAGTGAATGTCATTATCAGATCAGACTTGGGGATCACAGAACATGCCGAAAATTATTAAACTGTTACGATGCGTAGTAATAACAAGTATATGTGTCCAAAGTCTGACTTACGGGGTGCAGGTACATAGTAGGGGAAATACACAGGAATAAACAATAATTTTACCTTCTCGTCCACAATTTTTGCAAATAATTGTTTTATTCTTCCCAATTTTTCCTTTCATAATTTTATAAATTTGGCATATGGTATACATAGTTTTTCTTCGCCCGGGCTGGCGAGATTGTGACGAGGACAAATACTGTTTGGTGGGTAGCTCTTCTGCGGAGACCTATGTTAACAAGCATTAATAAGCAGTAGTAAGTATAATAATAGTACAATATATTATCATTGACTTGAATGAAGCCCGACATAAAATGGCGCAAAGTCCGTGTATAGGGAACTCCTTCAAGTCCAAAATCCAACTAATAATCGCTTTACGCATCCAACAAACAATATCTCGCTTATCAGAAAGTTTCAATGTACAGACTAAATGGTCGTCCTCGCTAAATTATTATAACATAGTCTGGATACATAAAACTACTCCGCAAATAAAACTTCAAACTATTAAAACAGAGCATTCAGTTTTTGTTGGAAGCTATATGAGAAAGTTTAGTGTATCTTTTCTCTTGAGTGACAGATGGCTCGCTCCAACGCGTCACAGAAGTGCATAAAAGTCTGAATCCACGGCAAGCCAGGGTGAAACTATCATTTGTTCCCGAAATTGGCAATACTATGACACTTCTATTATGTTAGTGTGTGCATAGTTTGATAATATTCAATATAATGTTTGCTTAATAAATAAAATTTACTCAATATAATGTTTGCTCCGGAGATAAATATATGTGACGAAGTTCAACAGCGACGATAACTTTAACCTAGAAACCTTGCAGTTAAACAGAATTTAAAACTTACTTCCCAAGGCATTGAAAGCATGGTTTAAGGTGTGTTTTTTGTTCCTAAAAATAAAGTTTGTGGCTGGAACGTCCAGTCAATTTAAAATTTACTTTAAAAATAGTCCTGAAGCATTGCAGCCAAAAATTTCGGAACAAATGCCATTACTGAACAACATTTAGTGTTGAGTATATGTACAAATACAATTTACATGAGTATAAGTTTCTGAAGTGAAGTCTATGATGGTACATCTAGAAACATTAGGAATGCATACTGTTAGCCGTAGAATCACTGAATGAGTTCTGAATCAGGACGACCTTGCGTGAATTTGATAAACTCATTCCGTAAAACAACAGACCCAATCAAAACAGTAATAATGTTATATATGTATAGTCTTTGAACTCTTAGAGATTTATAAGCTACAATTTAAAATAGCATTAGCTTTCAATCGAAATCAGAAGTTTATTGGGTTAACGATGGAGCTTACATAACCATAATTTCATTTTAATAGCCTGTGTTCCATGAAAATATTGAACCAGTATAGACTCACTTATAGTGATACAGTTTGATCTCACGACCTTGCGAAAAAACCTTATGTTTTTAGTTTTAAATCAACCTGCTAAATTAATTGTGACTTGAAGAACGGTTGGTTCCCAACAGCCCCAAGTTTAGGCGTCATTTTATTTGTGCTATGTTAGCGAACAATGAGCAAGTAGCGACATATAACCCTGTGGTGATATCGCCTCCTAATGGTTTTGCGTGGATATGACTCAAGGTAATATGACTTTTTCTCTATCACCAGGAACATCAATTATTGTGTATGATATGTCATAATGTGTATTTTAATCTTTAATAGTAGTATTTAAAGTTTTAATGGGCCGGCAGTAAATAACGAGTTGTTAAATTGAAACCAGCATCTGATTTGATGATAGTTACAATTTCTGTGATTAGCACAAATCATGTGTTAAAGCCGAATGTGCTGCTGTGCGTTCTTTTGCCCGCTTTACTCGAAATAGTCAATACTTCTATTGTTTACCGATTGTATTCCGCGCGTAGCAAATATTGGTGATAAGCAACGTGAAAGACAAACTAAAGCACACAATATTACTATACATGCACCGAACACGAATCTGAGGTTGGGGCTGATGTCAACTTTAGAGGCCGGACTATATGTATGCCATGCCGTTCTGAATACAGGAAGCTTAAGCTAAGGTCCTATATGAGCCATGTACTAAGCCTAAATTAACCCTCGGCTTTAAGCTGTTCCTTTCACGTTAGAACGTCTGGCGCTGAAAGTTGACATGCCCCGAATTTGTATATGTAGAAACATTTCAGTCAATATGCCTGCAGAACAACAACTATATTCTTGTTATCCTTGGGACCTGCACACGTTGCCACTATGACATGCATTCTCGGCGCTTTTATGCTATTTTCGGCCGAGACATACTGTGCCGGTCCAATGTGTTCGTAAAGCAGTTGAATGTTCTAGCACAAAACACACGTACAAAACTTTGACCCGTCCATCAAATGTTTGTTGCCCGTAGAAGTCGTATTGATTTTGCTGCAAAGGTCTTCTTATACAATAAAGAAATAAACAATCGCTGGATATCCAACATGTCGATCATCATTTGTCGTATTAAGATATTTCTGGTGAACATATAGTAGAAACTGCGTTCTGCAAGAATTGCTAATCCATAGCTATCTAATAGTTTGTCAAAATTGGACTGTACAAATCTCGTAGACAAAGCGTGGTACATGGCTTACAAACATTTTCTTGGAAATTAAATATGCAAAGAATAATTCTAAATCATCAATTGTCATACATCACGTCCAGGACTAAAACTGAACGTCACGAAATCCGTTCAGATAAATTATCAAGATGAAATATATAGAGTAGATTTACTAAATGGAGCAGCGATTATTGTTCGTTCAACATTTGAACATCAGTGTAACAGCAACATTTTCTGAAGCATATTCTTCAACAAAAAGTATATATGGAAAATTATCTCTAGAAATAGTATATATGTCAAACTCAATAATATGTTTAACTTTATGGATCAAGCCAAAGTGTCAAATATAATAGCAGCTATAAGCTACATCTGGCCATCACTAGGCCTATATCTATGCTTGTCATTGTAGCTTAATATCAAAACATGTCTTGCACGCCTTTTAATTGATGATTGTTGCAGTATCATCGGTGGAATATGACATACGGTTTTTCACTCAGGACAAACATGCACATCACATGACTGCTTTTAAACATTTCAACCATTTTTTCAATAGAAATACTTTTTCAACCAAGAATACCCTATCATAGGATAAAATTTTCATAGCTGTTGCTGTCTCCACGATACATCTACCAGTCCAGCCGGTATGTCGCATATTCGACAGTTTGTGTTCTGGCCGAATTCAGTCGAGTTTCACAGGCACGTCGCTTTCACCCGGCCGAGCTGAGCTATCATATAGCTTGGACCACGTTCTCATACATAACATTTCACTTAGTTCTTTGTTGTCATTTGTCAGGATGCTTTTTTCTGGCCGAATTCAGTCGAGTTTCACAGGTGACGTCGCTTTCAACCCGGCCAAGCTGAGCTATCATATAGCTTGGACGACGTTGATACAATAACATTTCACTTAGTTCTTTCCGTCACGTATACTGCGTTTATTCTTTGTCAACTTCCGTTGATTGCATTTTCATACTACGAAGAATTTGGCAAGCGCTATCATCACCATCACAGTGCCGTTGCTAGTCGCAGTGGAGGTACAACTGTTGGTGGAACGAAATCAATACAAATCGCGTTGGCACGTCTATTTTCATACTCGTTCAATTGGATGAGTCCGTCGATAAGCGCCCTCACACGAAGCGATGTTCGCGTTGCAATGTCCAACATTTTACGTTGCAATCCGTTTTGTTGTTTTGCAAATACGTGTAAAAATTCTGCGACTGCGCATCGAAATTCAATGGCAGCAGGTGGCAGCAGCACGATGAATGTAGCAGCAGACGCCGCTAATAGTTCTGGAGATGACCTAGCAATTGGAACAACATTCGATCGCTTGAACAACGGATTATCGCCAGTACCAACAATTACACTTGACGATGTTGATGTCTGCAAAGTACATCAATTATCGAAAAACGACATTAACGACGACGGTATCAACGACGCCAATGTCAACCTGTTGAATGCGACAAACCGGCGAACACAACAAAATACTGATCATTCGTCTGACGAAACGCGATGTACTAGACCAGAATTGCAATACGCTGAAATCGTTAGGTTGTCACAAAATAAAGGAGATATTTATGAGTCGAACGTTGAAATTTTGTCGTTTGATTATGATAATTCATCAATTGGTGGTTCGACAACTGGATCAACGCCGTTCAACGTGGCTACCGGAACAACACTAGTAACCGACGCAAGCATCCTGACAAATGACGACGAAGAACTAAGTGAAATGTTATTGTATCAACGTGGTCCAAGCTATATGGATAGCTCACGCTCGGCCGGCGTTGAAAGCAACGTCACCTGTGAAACTCGACTGAATTCGGCCAGAAAATAGCATCCTGACAAATGACGACGAAGAACTAAGTGAAATGTTATTGTATCAACGTGGTCCAAGCTATATGGATAGCTCACGCTCGGCCGGCGTTGAAAGCAACGTCACCTGTGAAACTCGACTGAATTCGGCCAGAAAAAAGCATCCTGACAAATGACGACGAAGAACTAAGTGAAATGTTATTGTATCAACGTGGTCCAAGCTATATGGATAGCTCACGCTCGGCCGGCGTTGAAAGCAACGTCACCTGTGAAACTCGACTGAATTCGGCCAGAAAAAAGCATCCTGACAAATGACGACGAAGAACTAAGTGAAATGTTATTGTATCAACGTGGTCCAAGCTATATGGATAGCTCACGCTCGGCCGGCGTTGAAAGCAACGTCACCTGTGAAACTCGACTGAATTCGGCCAGAAAAAAGCATCCTTACAAATGACGACGAAGAACTAAGTGAAATGTTATTGTATCAACGTGGTCCAAGCTATATGGATAGCTCACGCTCGGCCGGCGTTGAAAGCAACGTCACCTGTGAAACTCGACTGAATTCGGCCAGAAAAAAGCATCCTGACAAATGACGACGAAGAACTAAGTGAAATGTTATTGTATCAACGTGGTCCAAGCTATATGGATAGCTCACGCTCGGCCGGCGTTGAAAGCAACGTCACCTGTGAAACTCGACTGAATTCGGCCAGAACACAAACTGTCGAATATGGCGACATTACCGGCTGCGACTGGTAGATTGGTATCGTGGAGACAGCAACAGCTATGAAAATTTTATCCTATGGATAGGGTATTCTTGGTTGAAAAAGTATTTTCTATTGAAAAAATGCGTTGAAATGTTTAAAAGCAGTCATGTGATGTGCATGTTTGTCCTGAGTGAAAAACCGTATGGTCATATTCCACCGATGATACTGCAACAATCATCAATTCGAAAGGCATGCAAGACATGTTTTGATATTAACGCTACAATGACAAGCATAAATTATAGGCCTAGTGATGGCCAGATGTAGCTTATAGCTGCTATTATATTTGACACTTTGGCTTGATCCATAAAGTTAAACATATTATTGACGTTTGACATATATACTATTTCTAGAGATAATTTTCCATATATACTTTTTGTTGAAGAATATACTACAAAAATGTTGCTGTTACACTGATGTTCAAATGTTGAACGAGACAATAATCGCTGCTCCATTTAGTAAATCTACTCTATATATTTCATCTTGATAATTTATCTGGAACGGATTTCGTGGACGTTCAGTTTTAGTCCTGGACGTCGATGTATGACAATTGATGATTTAAACCTATTTCATATTTAATTTCCAAGAAAATGTTTGTAAGCCGTGTTTACCACGCTTTGTCTACGAGATTTGGTACAGTCCAATTTTGACAAACTATTAGATAGCTATGGATTAGCAATTCTTGCAGAACGCAGTTTCTACTATATGTTCACGGAAATGTATTAATACGACAAATGATGATTGACATCGTTGGATATCCAGCGAGTATTTATTCTTTATTGTATAAGAAGACCTTTGCAGCAAAATCAATACAACTTCTACGGGCAACAAACATTTGATGGACGGGTCAAAGTTTTGTACGTCGTGTTTTGTGCTAGAACATTCAACTGCTTTACGAACACATTGGACCGGCACAGTATTGTCTCGGCCAAAAATAGCATTAAAAGCGCCGAGAATGCATGTCATAGGTGGCAACGTGTCGCAGGTACCAAGGATAACGAGAATATAGTTGTTCGTTCTGCAGGCATTATTGACTGAAATGTTTCTACATATACAAATTCGGGCGCATGTCAACTTTAGGCGCCGGACGTTATAACGTGAAAAAAAGGAACAGCTTAAAGCCGAGGGTTAATTTAGGCTTAGTACATGGCTCATATAGGGACCTTAGCTTAGGCTTAGTATATCTAGAACGGCATGGCATACATTATAGTCCGGCCTCTAAAGTTGACATAGGCCCCAAATTCAGATTCGTGTTCGGTGCATGTATAGGTAATATTGTGTGCTTTCATTTGTCTTTCACGTTGCTTATCACCAATATTTGCTACACGCAAATCTAATCGGTAAACAATAGAAGTATTGACTATTTCGAGTAAAGCGGGCAAAAGAACGCACAGCAGCACATTCGCGCTTTAACACATTGATTTGTGCTAATCACAGAAATTGTAACTATCATCAAATCAGGATGCTGGTTTCAATTTAACAACTCGTTATTTACTGCCGGCCCATTAAAATTTTAAATACTACTATTAAAGATTAAAATACACATTATGACATATCATACACAATAATTGATGTTCCTGGTGATAGAGAAAAAGTCATTATTACCTTGGAGTCATATCCACGCAAAACCATCATAGAGGCCGATTATCACCACAGGGTTATATGTCGCTACTTGCTATTTGTTCGCTAACATAGCACAAAAATCAATGACACCTGAGTTTCAGAGACACTGTTCGGGAACCAACCGTTCTTCAAGTCACAAATTAATTTAGCAGGTTGATTTAAAACTAAAAACATCTTAAGGTTTTTTCGCAAGGTAGTGAGATCAAACTGTATCACTATAAGTGAGTCTATACTGGTTCAATATTTCATGGAACACAGGCTATTAAAATGAAATTATGGTTATGTAAGCTCCATCGTTAACCCAATAAACTTCTGATTTCGATTGAAAGCTAAGTATAAATTGTAGCTTATAAATCTCTAAGAGTTCAAAGACTATACATATATAACATTATTACTGTTTTGATTGGGTCTGTTGTTTTACGGAATGAGTTTATCAAATTCACGCAAGGTCATCCTGACTCAGAACTCATTCAGTGATTCTACGGCTAACGGTGTATGCCGTCCTAATGTTTCTACTAGAATGTACCATCATAGACTTCACTTCAGAAACTTATACTCATGTAAATTGTATTTGTACATATTGTAGACACTAAATGTTGTTCAGTAATGGCATTTGTTCCGAAATTTTTGGCTGCAATGCTTCAGGACTATTTTTAAATTAAATTCTAATCGACTGGACGTTCCAGCCACAAACTTTATTTTTAGGAACAAAACACACTTAGAACCATGCTTTCAATGCCTTGGGAAGTGAAATTTTAAGTTCTGTTTTACTGCAAGGTTTCTAGGTTAAAGTTATCGTCGCTGTTGAACTTCGTCACATATATTTATCTCCGGAGCAAACATTATATTGAGTAAATTTTATTTATTTAGCAAACATTATATTGAGTATTATCAAACTATGCACACACTAACATAATAGAAGTGTCATAGTATTGCCAATTTCGGGAACAAATGATAGTTTCACCCTGGCTTGCCGTGGATTCAGACTTTTATGCACTTCTGTGACGCGTTGGAGCGAGCCATCTGTCACTCAGAGAGCAAAAGCTACCACTAGCTTTCTCATATAGCTTCCAACAAAACTGAATGCTCTGTTTTAATAGTTCGAAGTTTTAGTTGCGGAGTAGTTTTATGTATCCAGACTATGTTATAATAACCATTAGCGAGGACGACCATTTAGTCTGTACATTGAAACTTTCTGATAAGCGAGATATTGTTTGTTGGATGCGTAAAGCGATTATTAGTTGGATTTTGGACTTGAAGGAGTTCCCTATACACGGACTTTGCGCCATTTTATGTCGGGCTTCATTCAAGTCAATGATAATATATTGTACTATTATTATACTTACTACTGCTTATTAATGCTTGTTCAACATAGGTCTCCGCA
Organism: Trileptium ribeirensis; assembly: GCA_030248225.1. Taxonomy (NCBI): domain Eukaryota; kingdom Metazoa; phylum Nematoda; class Enoplea; order Enoplida; family Thoracostomopsidae; genus Trileptium; species Trileptium ribeirensis. The sequence goes on from JASANE010007914.1 coordinate 14,085, forward strand.
GAAGAGCTACCCACCAAACAGTATTTGTCCTCGTCTCTATACCCCGCGAGCCCGGGGCGAATGAAAAACTATGTATACCATATGCCAAATTTATAAAATTATGAAAGGAAAAATTGGGAAGAATAAAACAATTATTTGCAAAAATTGTGGACGAGAAGGTAAAATTATTGTTTATTCCCTGGCGTATTTCCCCACGCCACGTACCTGCACCCCGTAAGTCAGACTTTGGACACATATACTTGTTGATTACTACGCATCGTAACAGTTTAATAATTTTTGGCATTGTTCTGTGATCTCGAAGTCTGATCTGATAATGACATTCATTAATTGCCGTAAGCCGCTTCAATTTATAATGCTTGTTTTGAGAGCTGCTGTATAAACATTTTGTCTAACTACTTTGTAGCTTTAACGTTCTACTATGAATTTTCTATACTTATTTTAGGCCGTGCAATAAATAATTTTATTATTATATTATGGGATTTAAGCACCATTCCAAGAAGTTTTAGGGGCAACCGAAGCACCATCATTTCTCAACTACATTGTTTCTTGAACACTTTAAAAGCATTCATTGTATTTTATGCGAGGCGCGAGTACCATTCAACATAGTCTTTGCTGAAGTTTGAACAAATTTCCGAAATGTCGGAGACGTTACAAAAGAATGTCTAAAAATAACAGAACCCGAATTTTAAACCATTTAAATTATTTGAACATTGTGATATTCGTTATGAATATTCAGGATTGGAATGATCACCGATAATCTGGCTATCGGTGTAACAAAATGTTTGCGAACAGTAGACGGTAGTGTGGAATTCATGTAATATCGAGTGTATAAAACCGGAGCATAAAGTAAATGGGAATAATGCACATTATCATATATACAATTTATACCGTAACCAAACTATCCGCTAAAGCCATTGGGTCGGTAAAGTCTTCTGATTTGCGGTTGTGCCTGGCGGAAAGCATAAAATAATGGTTTACAGACAAATGCTTAATAGATACAGCGTATTCGAGCTGTCAATGCGTAGACTTGTAAATTACCACGCTGCAGATACGTAGCTATACTAATGTCACTTCTCGATGTTTGCGACAGGATTCAATGGCCATTTCTTGTTAGTTTTCGAATGACAGATTGGAATATGCGATAATTGCTGGAATTAATTCTCCAAACTAAATGAACAAAGAATCATAGGAACTCTAATACTATAAATATGCATGCTCTTGTGGGACGGGATTGTCCCCTGACACTCGGACTAAATAGGTGCGACGCTGATCTTCTCCGTGGGAGGTAGCTAGATCCATCTGAGGCTCGCACCCCACTCCCCCCTACGTCGAAGCGTCGTATAAAAATTTGGCAAAATATGCAAAAATCAAGGGATAAGCGAAAATTGTAGGAATTTGTCAAACATTAGAGGAAAATTGCCGGAAAAATAACAAAAATTAAGAAAAATTTTAAGGCCCAAAAAGTTTTGAAAGATCTTGAAAATTTATCCGTAACGCCCAGTCCCAAAGCAGCCGCGCTACTTTCCGCAACTTCGGATATCACAGCTTACCCAATGAACAACTCTGATATTCGTCTAATAGGGTCTAGCTATTAGTCTATATAAGATTAGATACAGAAGTTGAGCCAATTTTGGTGTTTCCGATGCCTTAATTCAAGTTCAATGGATATTACTGTGCGTATTGTTCATTTGATCGCCTAGTTTTAGAGCACACACACTGAGAAATTTGTGCCATATCAAACAAATATATTTGTTAGACGAAAGACGGTAGTAACATAACTCCACTGGTGTGTGGAGTGCCCATAGGAGATAATATTTTCTTATTTCCTCGTGATTTCGGTACTATAGGTGCAATAGCTACTGTTAAAATCGCTGCAAAAACTAGACCCAACTGTACCCAGATTTTAGGGTTGCAACGTTTTGCCGACGCAAAAAAAATTAGTTTATAACCGAAAACTTGGTAATTCTTGAAGTTTGATGATATATGTGATGAGTTTTTGTAATGTTAGCTAAAATATACCTTTAATTACCGCTGGATTTGCCCTAAGTAATAAAATTGAATAACTCATATAATATTTTCCGTAATGTTTAGCTGATCGTATAGACATAAGCTGAAAACATTCTAAGTAAACAGCTAAGGTGATAGTAGAGGATGGGCTAGGAGTATTTATTCCAAAATGTCAACTTCGCGTTGTCGCGAAAATGCTATTATAATACGAACTTGCTTGTCACTCAAATGACCCAAGAACATGTTTATCAAAAGGTGGGCTTAGTGTTTTAGGGCACCCTCCTGTCCTACACAAGCATGGGTTTAGGTGCCTCAACTCCCATCGACACATTTTGGCGTTTCCAGTAGTCTTTGTTGCTGCAATATATACATGAACACATAGAACGTATAATATTAACAGAGCACTCATTTTAATATTAATTATCAAATATTTAGCCAACATGAATGTTACGAAAACATATTGCCCAGTTTCTACTATCTAGTGCTTCGTCAACGGTTGGACGAAAAATTGGAAACCAGGGAGGCACAACCCCAAATTTTGAGAGTTATGTGGCGTTCACGTTATAATGTCCCCAACGTTTGGAACCTATGTACACCACATAGTGTCAGGCACCCTGTTGACAACAGGGTGTCTTAGACACCCCCATGTTTTCAATAAATTTTTTCAAAGGTAGCTTGTTACGCGTATTACAACTTCTCGTCAGTGTCAGGCACACCGTGTCTTCTGACAGTTTTATTGACAGTGTTTGGAATTATTTGAGCAATTCATATGGGCTAGATACAAATATCGTAAATTTAGAAAAACCTACACAGAACAGTTGACTAATAAACCGCATTGGCTACAGCCGGTGTGCGTTATATGTAATTCGGGCCAAATTGGTAGCTAAATGTGTGTACGACACTGTCCAAAAAATGTAGTAGTTAGGAATGTGTGGTACATCCTCGGCAATTGATTTACAGTATTGGTGTCAACCTGACGGAATCTATACGGTAGGGTCGCGACAACAGGTGGACAAAAGTTCCAAACAGCGAGGACATTATAACGTGAACGCCGCATTAGTGCGAACCAACTACAGTACCAGTTGGAACGGAAAATGCCACCAAATGCATGGGCCAACCTCTCCAATTAGAAGCCAACGAAAAATAAATTTGCTGTTTTAATTATGAAATACCCAATAGTGTTTTTGAAATGGCATAACTGAAGGAAGACAACCTCAGTGACATTGCGTAATCGGAAAAATTAACATTACCCACATTGTGTAAAGGCTAAACAAAACATCTCAAACTGTTCTTTAAATGGATGAAACACAACGGCCACCGCGAAGCGTCTGCGTTAATAAAATTTCTAAATTTTGCAACTAAATAAACGCAAACTATGGTTATTAATATTTATATAGAATTAGAACATAATACTATTTACGACAACCCCAACGGGATCTTATATCGCTATCATCTGTCCGTCATCTTGTGCTGTATAGTCTTACGTTCAGATGTTTATTCTCAATTGTGGGTTTTCTTAAATTAATTTTGCTGAAATTAAAATCTTAAGACAGATTCAACGGCAATAGTATTATATTATGAAATTATCAAAAATCAAATTATGAAATTCAGTAGCAATTAAACGTCAAATATAGTAAAAAATGCCAAAAGTCGGCTCATCGATAAACCTACTGAACGTAGTCGGTTTTGCTACATTGTCATTATCATCATTACTATAGAATAAACTAGATGTGACGACTGACCCGCGTGGCCAGTCTAGGTCGCCACCCGTGACCTACGTGACCCGGCTAGGTTGCGACCTGTGACCTGAGTGCACCGACTAGATTGCGTCCCGTTACCCGCGTCACCTGTCTATGTTGGAATCCGTGAACCACGTGATCCGTTTAGGTTACGACGTGTGACCCGAGTGACCCGTCTTGATTGCGTCCCGTTACCCGCGTCACCTGTCTATGTTGGAACCCATGACCGACGTGATCCGTTTAGGTTACGACGCGTGACCCGAGTGACCCGTCTTGATTGCGTCCCATGACCCGAGCACCCGTCTAGATAGCAACCCGTTCCCCAAGTTACCCGTGTAGGTTGCGACCTGTGACCAGCGTGACCAGAAACCCGTCGCCCGCTGACGCATATGTACATATAATAAATGCAACAAGCACTATTATCAGTTTCATACAAACTTTAAATATTTCAAGTATAAGCATGAAGGTACGGTTTCTCTTTGTACCTAAACTAAACATTATTCAATTCAATTATGACTAAGTTTCATCTTTAGTTGTATTTTCAGGTCGTTTTCGCAACATTTCCAGCGAGTTTTAGGGATAAGAATTATTTTATCATTTTTATTAAGAATTATAAGAATTATCATTTTTATTTGGTATTTTCAAAATGATTGCCACATTATATTGAAACTGACACAATAAACCTTAAAAGCATTGAATTTAATTAAATGACAGCAGCGTTTTAAAGCGGAAGTGAAGTATTCTTACCGATAAAAATCTTGAAAAATTGGACGTTAATTTTTGACGATTTTGTGTGTATTCCATTGTAAATGTTCACCCATTCGTGGCTGGGATAAAAAATCTTGAAAAATTGGACGTGAATTTTTGACGATTTTGTGTGTATTCCATTGTAAATGTTCACCCATTCGTGGTGGGATAAAAAATCTTGAAAAATTGGACGTGAATTTTTGACGATTTTGTGTGTATTCCATTGTAAATGTTCACCCATTCGTGGCTGGGATAAAAAATCTTGAAAAATTGGACGTGAATTTTTGACGATTTTGTGTGTATTCCATTGTAAATGTTCACCCATTCGTGGCTGGGATAAAAAATCTTGAAAAATTGGACGTGAATTTTTGACGATTTTGTGTGTATTCCATTGTAAATGTTCACCCATTCGTGGCTGGGATAAAAAATCTTGAAAAATTGGACGTGAATTTTTGACGATTTTGTGTGTATTCCATTGTAAATGTTCACCCATTCGTAGCTGGGATAAAAAATCTTGAAAAATTGGACGTGAATTTTTGACGATTTTGTGTGTATTCCATTGTAAATGTTCACCCATTCGTGGCTGGGATAAAAAATCTTGAAAAATTGGACGTGAATTTTTGACGATTTTGTGTGTATTCCATTGTAAATGTTCACCCATTCGTGGCTGGGATAAAAAATCTTGAAAAATTGGACGTGAATTTTTGACGAGTTTGTGTGTATTCCATTGTAAATGTTCACCCATTCGTGGCAGGGATAAAAAATCTTGAAAAATTGGACGTGAATTTTTGACGATTTTGTGTGTATTCCATTGTAAATGTTCACCCATTCGTGGCTGGGATAAAAAATCTTGAAAAATTGGACGTGAATTTTTGACGATTTTGTGTGTATTCCATTGAAAATGTTCACCCATTCGTGGCTGGGATAAAAAATCTTGAAAAATTGGACGTGAATTTTTGACGATTTTGTGTGTATTCCATTGTAAATGTTCACCCATTCGCGGCTGGGATAAAAAATCTTGAAAAATTGGACGTGAATTTTTGACGATTTTGTGTGTATTCCATTGTAAATGTTCACCCATTCGTAGCTGGGATAAAAAAATCTTGAAAAATTGGACGTGAATTTTTGACGATTTTGTGTGTATTCCATTGTAAATGTTCACCCATTCGTGGCTGGGATAAAAAATTTTGAAAAATTGGACGTGAATTTTTGACGATTTTGTGTGTATTCCATTGTAAATGTTCACCCATTCGTGGCTGGGATAAAAAATCTTGAAAAATTGGACGTGAATTTTTGACGATTTTATGTGTATTCCATTGTAAATGTTCACCCATTCGTGGCTGGGATACCAAGTAGTGAATGTTAAAAACCGCGCTGTTCAAATTTCAATTATTTCAATTGTTTCCACATAGATAGTAGAGACGCACTGTTTGGCTTTGCCTTGTGTTCCTTCCGAGAGCTCGTCTCAGCACTACGAGTTCCACCTCGTTACACAGTAGGGGAACATATGCGTGTTCCGCCTAAAACAGGAGCCATGGTCACCACTGGGAGACGCTGATGGTTCATGAGTCGCACAGCTCATGGGTCCATAAAATACCAGCTAATGTCTTGCTGACAAGCGGTTAGGGAAGGCGCGTCGTAGGTGCCTTAAACTTACACAACGGACTTTGTGTGTGACAAACCACAATAAAATGGTGCCATTCATGAGTTAAATGATAAACGTGCCGCCTACGGTGCTGTCTGGTTCACGGAATGCAAGATAGAGCGTGTTGGTGGGACCTGTGGTGTGAGGACCTGTGCAGTATCTGCCCTCTTTTACTGTGAAAACCTGACGGGCCTTTGCAGGCGTTTTCAGGCGTTAGCAGCAAAATAATGCAATGATGATGACAGCGCCTGGGAAAGCATCACGAAGGCAACATTGTCCGAGGCCCAAACAGCAACAAAGACCGTTGCCAAGAAAAAGGCCCGCTGGATCATCGACGAAACGTTAGGCGTTTCCTCTAAATACATAGCTGCCCAGTCCTTGTCGACAAAATCGATTCCAAAGAAGTCTCCGGATGCCCCTCTGAAGTCGAGTAAAGAGGTTTAATGGAACACATTGACTGACAATCTGGAACGGCATAGAAGCGTGCGTGACTATTGAAAAATGTCAAAGGACGGTTAACTGCAGCCAGTGATACGATTAGGGATGCAGCTGGTTGAGTGATAACCAGCCTTGAGGACCAGATGTACAGGTGGAGAGAGTACTTTCAACACCTACTTAACGCAGGGCCGCCGAGGAAGCCATTTTGTCAGGACGTGCTGTCAACAGCCGAAGATCACCGAGGACTACCGTCGAGTAAAAAAATCAAAAAGACGGTGTTATCATTGTGCAACGGAAAGGCCGCTGTACTGGATATGATTCGCCCAGAAATGCTGAAATATGACGACGACATAATTATAGACGCATTACAACGACTGTTTGTGACAATTTACAGAAGCCTGGCGGAACAGTTGTTGTAATCTCGCTTTTCAAGAAAGAGGATCGAACGAAGTGCAAAGCTACGGTGGTTTGTCACCTCAAGCATTGGCTTAAAGTGGTTAAGAACCGTTTCAAGTTAGCACGCCACAGTCTTACGAGGGAGCTTCAGGCCAGACAGGGTTACATATATCAAATATCGGTGCTGCCAGTGATGCTGTAACACCAACACCAGTTCAGGCGACAGACTGTCGTGAATTTAATGTTGAAACAGCATTTGATTCAGTAAACAGAAGCAACCTATATAGATTGTTGAAGGCAACGACATGCCTTCCGACTTGCGAGTTTTCTGTACATAACAACTTTTAAAAATACTATAAATATATGCCCACCTTCAGCAACGAACAAACTGTGCTTATAATAGCCGGACCAGTGACGATCTCAATTACTACGAGATTCGATGTCGAAAGTAATGTTTGTCGTATTATTTTAGTTCGTTTACCCAAACGTTTTAAACAATTTGACAATTCATCACTAGGCCAAACTTTATTGGGATCGTTAAACCTACAAAACGCGGTTAGATTTCCTGAACCTTGATTCACTCGAACTACGAAGGTTGCGTTTTGATCTCTGCACAATCTTCAAACTACTCAGTGAAAACCAATACCAATTTCATTTTAGATACTTACTATTAAATGGTTTAATGCGAACACGTGGAGTGGACATTCTAAGACTTCGTAAGCCAACAATAAAAACCAATGTTATAAATCACGCATTCCCCATTCGTAGCATTAGCAGAGTGGAATAATATGCCCGACACATTGGACGGACAGTTGTCGTTTGGAGCCGCAAATGTTAAAATTGTTAGAAAACTTGTAATGCAGTAGGACTCAACAAATCATTAAAATATGATCGTAACTTTTAACTGATGTAAGTGGTGGTAGGTAACTCTCCAATTCTGTTAGCTATATATTTTTTAGTTTTTTGTGAAAATTATTTATGCTTATACATATTCATAAATCATTCTTTATGTAGTTGTTTTACTAGTAAATTGACTTGACTTGACACTATGGACACCTATGTGTAAAAATAGATATATAGATTATATTAGTAAGTTTTCTATTAGCAAGCAAATTTTCATGGTTTATATTACCTATATTATCAGTTTCATCATCCACCTGCCTGTCATTGTCAACAAAATTGAACTTGATTTATGACTCTTGGCAGAAAATTTATTTTAAACTTTTGAAAAATCTTACAAATAGTTCAAGTTTTCGCAGAACAGATATGTATTGCTTTTGTATAACCTGTACCTCGAAAATGTGTGTAGTAGTACATAAATAATTCCATTTTCAATGTTGGTCGTAAATTAAATATATAATTGTATGCATACTTACATATTATATTTCATATAACGTAATTTTTCGGTTTGAAAATCAAATCAAATTTTATTCAGTTTTTATGGTGCATGCGAGACTTTCTGCAATGTTCTGCTTCTGAAACGCGTTCACACGGCTCGAAAATGAAAAACCATTAAGCGTCCTCCGCAAAAATCATGCTTACTAGCGTTCGCAGAACATTGCAAAAAGTCTCCACGTGCACATAGAAACTGAATAAAATTAGTTGATTTCAAAATTCAAAAATCTATGCTTATATGATATTAATATGTAGTATGATATACAATTATATATTTAATTTTGGGCCAAAATGTATTTATGTACTACTACAACACATTTTAAAAGTACAGTTATACAAAAGCAATACATATCTGTTATCGAACTGTAATATTTTCAAAAGTTTAAAATAATTTTCTGCAAAATTATAAATGGAGTTCAGTTAATATATGACAGGCAGGTGGAATGATGAAACTTGATAATATAGGTAATATAAACCGGAAAAATATATATACAAATTAAACACCCCCCCCCCACCAACACCCCCCCCCCCCAACCCCACCCCCCCCCCCCCCACCCCCCCCCCACATTATACATCTTTAATACCAAAGAATTAATACCACTGATCCACACATATACACTAACTATATACATATTTAATTTTAGGATCAAAATTTCAATTTAGTCAAAGGACCATGACGTTCTTATGGTCCGGACGCTGTACCGTTAGAAAAAGGAACAGCTCAGTGCGATGGTTTCCGGTGAGGCAGTCCACCGTAATTGCTATAACGCTCGTATAAGGAACTTTAATTAGGGTCAGGCTTACATATCAAAAACGCCATAGCACGCTTTTAACTTCCGCGCCCCTAAATTTAGACTGACCTTAAGAAACGTATATATTTCCCAGTATCAAAAACAATCGAGCTTTAAGGTTTACATTTCCAATGTAGTTTAGGACTGAAAGTCCAAATATATGTAATATATAAACTAGTGAAGCTAGCTTGCGAGCCAAAATTCGAGTGGTAAGAACAATCTCCCGAACTCTGTTGTAGAAAGCACACACAAACAAAGCGTACACACAGTACGCAGGTGCAGCATTATATAAACCGTGAGTGATGAGCCATAGTTACAACCGCCTCTTTTGATAGCCAACGTATGCAGTAGACAAAAGATACAACGAGTACAAAAACAATGAACTAACAATTTAATAATTCAATAAAAAGATAAAAGATAGTCAAAACTACTGATAGGATAAGTTTGGCGGATTATCCTACCTTACCACCAACGTCCAAACGTAAAGAGTTCATGGAAGGTAAAAACATTTATATATGTGCTGTATTTATTTAGAAATGTGGAGTGTATTCATTCGGAAAAAAAACCCTAAATTGACCGTGAAAATTACGTTAAAGAATTCAAAAAGACACTTGAGAAAAATTTCATCTTTCATACCAAGTATGAAGCAGAAGTGTGAAAAATATTTGCCACACAATATTTTTGACACAAGCAATGAGCTTGTTGGCCCAGAAAACCCCATATAAGACACTAAAAGCAACAAAAAACACACATGTAGGTGCATTTCCCAGGGCTTTTCACCAAATATGAAATTTGGTGCCCAACTATAAGCTTATATACTTCAGATTGGGAAGTAGTTGAAAAACTTGTTATATATCATTGGAAAGCCCTGGTAAAGCTACATGGAATAGGCCTATTAGTTTGCGGATACCTCGTCTACTTATTGAGAAAAGTCGCAAAAACTGGAGGCGGTGCCGAAAAATGGGCCAAAATGACGTCATTTTGCCCCAAAACTTTTCCCACGGCAAAAAATTCAAAAATCAGGCTCCGTCACTACACCTAAATCGATCATTGCGGTTCGAATGAGCTATCTTGCATCAAAATCTGCGCAACCGTTATCTAGATCCAGGTGCGACAGACACACACAGACAGGACCTCCTCAACCCCCCTCCAAAGCCAAAATTGAGAATTCTAGTTCCACTCGCTCGCTTCGCTCGCGAGTTGAATGTGCTCGCTTCCCTCGCTCATTCCACTCAAATTCAATTAAAAGCTAAAACAAATTCTTACCGGCATGGATTGTGAAAATAATATCCAATTGCTAAGGCTCCTAAATTACATTTCCATAATTTAATTTTGCCCAAATGCACACGCAAGCAAAAGCGTCACAACTTTATCATTTCTTCATTCATTCTCAATTCCAGTCAGATATCCGTAACGCAAGCGGGCACAACTTGCCAAACTCTACTACTTTTACTATGTTGTGGCTTTGAGTTTGATTTACCGACTAACTTTTGTGACCCTACATCGATAAATTACGGGAAAAATATTTTTAGTTGGCATAAAATAATTATCAGAGTGCTATGCAACCAGAAACGTTTCAAGTTGATTTTGCTTGCATTTAATTTCCATATGAATATAAATTTACCAACTTTATGAATCTCATCTAACCTTAGTCTGGCTTTCAATGTTAAAATTCTTAGTTTTAATGAAACGGTGTAGAGTGACTTTCAGAACGATGTCTCTGTTCAATGATATTTTTGTTTTAAATCAAAATTTGTAAAAATTATACACGTTCTTCCTGATGGACAAGAACGCATCAATGTAAAAGCAAGAAACGCAAATAATTTTTTAACCCGAAAATAAAGAAATCCCTAACAGGTGTATAATTAAGTCATAACCAGAAGAAAACAATCAAAATACAAAATGTAACATTTATAATGAAAACCAATTTGGGTCTTTTGCTACAGACCCATAAGCTGAAATTGGTCAGATTTGACGATACTGAGATAATTTTTGTACAATGGGACTCAGCTCGTCAAGAGGACACAGAAAATATCCATTTCGTCAAATATTTTTCGATTTTTTGTCCCCGTGGTATGCAAAAAATTTGAAAACATTTTTCTCTATATATTTAGAAAATACTTTCACTGTCACCATATATCTAAACACAACTTGCCGCTTAATAAAACACGCTTTTTAGAACTATTACTAGCCATCAATTTTATGGGTACTGAATTATTTTAACTAAAATATAAAAATGGATACGGCATGCAATATAACCTATCTACTACAGTACCAAAACTACTCTAAGGTCACATCTCAATAACCGCTGGGTCTAACCACGGAACACCTACGGCATATTTAAGCCCACTCTTAAACTTACTGCATGCGTGATTTTTAAATTACCGAGAGCACTTTGTCAAGAGAGGAGTTCCCATGGACGTATATAATTTTATATATCATTCGAACCATATTGATAAGCTACATCGAATGGTGATAAAATCAACTGAACGGGTTCATGGATTGAGTTATTTTCATTTATGAGAAACCTCTCACTTATGGGTACCCCTAAAAATGTCGTAATGTGGCCGCAATGGATGTTTTGAGAACCCATCGAGCTGTGTCGATTGATGCCAAGATTATCATATATGTTCTAAAATGTGAATGTCAATATTTAAAACTTTATCTTTTATGACATAAGAAATACTACAAGATGCTTATAAAAATTTCAAGTCTTTTCAATTGGATATGCCAAAATGATGCCGACATAATGCAAATAGCGAAATTTTCATAATTTTTCCTACACGATCCTAGAAATATTATTTCCAATCCAGAACGACTCCAATTAGTTAGAAAAATTTGCCTTTTCAAAAAGGAATTTTCAATGATAACTTACACAAAGAGTAAACAAGGTTTGGTTTTTTTGTTGCGAACGGGTATTTATTTGACGTAGTGTATGTATTTGTAATGGTTTTATGACTAAATTACTGCTTTATGCGTTTCAAATTTAGATACAAACTAATCACATCCCAAAGGTGCAAGAGGAGCCCGATATGAAACATTTTCATTGCCAAATTAATTTGGGCCGCGTCGAATATGGATTGCCGAAATTATAGCGAACTCTCTAAGAAAAAGCCTATTATAAACTCCACTTGTTTGGGCAATAACTTTCAAAGCCTTCTACGTTTGAAATATCAATGAAAATATCCCTGTTAAGAAAAGGTCAGTTTCTACTAAAGGCGGCTTGGTTAAAAATTTGACATTAAATACACAACTAAAGACGTCAACTCTTTATAAACAAATCATCCTAGTAGCCGATCTAATCGCCAAGGTGAATTCTAAGTGTCGAATATGCATAATTTAGATAGACGTGCATATTGAGCATCAACATAAAATAAGCGTTGTTTTAGGAATATCGGCCGTGTTGCTTGAATAGTTGAGGAGACATGTCCGCTTGTAGACTCACAATGTTTGCTCCACAGAGAACTAATTAATTGTTCTGCAAAATGAGACCAGTAACGCTCATATAGTTTGAACGGTTGTGAACATTATTGCTATTTTCGAGTGTTTGAGCCTCAAGGTCCACTAGAAACCCCATTTTTGTACAGCCCTGCAGCATAAATAATGCAAGCTATTTGCAGCTACATAGAGCATAAATTGCTCAAAAAAATTTAGACAAACGCCACACATATAGCTCGTTCAATTACAATGGTGTTTTTACCGTTTTCCTGTATTTTGTGTCTCACAATCCCATTCGAAAACATATTTTGACCCAAATCTTCCCCTCCAAAAGACCAGGCATAATAGCAAAACATTATGCAGTCTTATAAATAGATTTTACTCTGCAAAAAGAGCCTAGGGTTAGCTATCCAAATACCAGTTGTCAACGTACAATCCATAAAACGTTTTGCCAGGCCGCTTTTTGACCCGACCAGGGCCCACTTGGCCGGCAGGAGATTTCGCCTCTAACTAAAGAGCACAAAATAAAGATTTTAAGCTTTCGAATGAAATATCGCAGCCGTCCATCCGCCCGCCGAAGTTGAATTACCGTGTCAACCCATAAACACTAGAAATAGGCACTTGCGAAATTCACCAATCTAATATTCTTCGCCGAAATTCACCAAAAACCATGCACATTCAGTGAAAATTCTAGCAGAACTCAAATACACAACAACTTGAGTTTTGCCAAAATTCGAAAACACAAAAGTAATAAATATATCACGAAATCGCACGCCACAATTACTGTTCATTTGCCTAATACTTTTAATCGCGCTTCGATATTTTCACAGTTTGCTTGTATTGTTTTCATATTTTCGTTCATATTTCCTTGGATCTGAAATAAAAAATAGAATAACAATAAAGTGACTATTCAGAACTATATAGGAGCACAATAATAATTTATTATAGAACCAAATAATGGTTTCGTATAAAAAATTACATTATCTATCAAGAGAAGTGTCCTCCAGCGCAGTAATAGACATTTTGCCCCGGAAATATAAAATTTTAGGGGTCATTTCACGCTACTATGACCTTTTTGGTCGGAGAGGGGGTAAAACTGGATATTTTAGCCAGTAGCACGTAAACGTGCAGGGAACTGGTAAAAATGTTATTTGCGCTAGGAAGCGTCATTAGTTAGCTAGTTCAAGCAAAAAAAATTTTTCCGCTTCACGCACGCCGTAAGAGGCTGGACATCCACATAACTCCCAAATTGACAAAAATCGCAATGACTAATTTTACGACCTCTTTTTTCGGGTAGTGTCGTGGCTCCGTGTTCGAAGTTATGGCCCAAATTCTTTTCTATGCAGGATTAGTCAGGTCTACACAACATTTTTAATTGCACGATTTTCAAATCTACTCCAATCATGGAGAGTGACAGTTGTCGATATGGCATGAACCCCAGTTTTACCCCCCCCCAACCAAATTCCTTTTTTGGCCATTGCTCGTTACTTATGCATGGTACATAAACGTTGTTCATATATCATACCTGTCCGCTGGGTGCCTTTTGAAAAAATATTAACCCAGGTGCTTGCAGTTACTTACCCCAGCGCTAGGGTCAAAAGGTCGATTTTAGCACACTTGATTACACCCCCCCCCGACCGTTGTTAGTTAGGGGTATGATGGAGCCAGTAGAAGTCAATTAATTTGTCTGTTATGGTTATTTCCAATCACGAAGCGAATGGTGAAACGACCTGAGCTCTATCTCGCGCCCGACCTGTTGATCTCAGGCTTTTACCCATCCCCGACCACCACCAAAATGTGGAAAAATCGAACATACGATGTTATTTCGAGGAAATTTCACGCTTTTGGTTCATAATACATTGTGGCAATACATTTGGACGACATATGTCGCAAAATTATTTTTTTAAAAAAATTCTAAATTTACACCTCCCCCCCGACCATGGTCTCAGGCATGTACACTGGCAGTTGATAAGGGCTGCCATTTTGTACCCTCATAGTGGAAATTGTGGTATAGAATATCTTACATACCGTTTTCAAGTTAACTATGCTGATTAAACTCGGTCGTATTGGCCATTTCACATTTTTACCCCCCCCCCGGCCACAAGCTACTTCCGGCATTCTAACATATCTGGCAAAGGGTAGGTTTTGAATTTTTTGCATAACACTTCCACCAGGCTAAACTATCGATATAAATAGCTACCGTTTATGGCCGCTTCGTTTTCATTTAATAACCGGTATAAATCGGCACCCCCGTGTTTTAAAAGTGTTAAATTTGACCCAAGAATAGGCATAAAAAGTTTAATTTTTGATATACGGAGTTCCGCATAACGTCATTTTGACCGCGCTGACTGGCTGCACGAGATACGATCACAAAATCGAGGCTAGATGTCACCTGGAGCATACCAGAGGCCATTTTATGGTACCTTGCGGAGCAGCAGGGGGTGGTATTTGAGAAGCCATAGGTTAAAAATTTTACTATAACGACTTCAAATTACGGATCCTTGATGTTTTTTGGTCATAGGGTATAAAAATGAAGATAATCGGAGCCAAAAACTCATTAGTCATTTTTTTCTGGGGCAAAAGGACATCGTAGCGTGAAATAACCCTTAGCATTGATTGGCAAATTGTCATCTTCGTATGCTGCACGGATAGTCTTTTTCCGTCAAAAAATGTACCACCGTCACTGGGAATAAAGACTACTTGCGCGATGTTCTGTGACGTCATTAATGGTGTACATAAAATGGAGCCTTGGAGTATCAACTGAAAAACATCTGAAACACCGACTTTAACATCAACAACACATAGAAGGAACATCATAAACATAACCTTAATCACCGCACCGTCAAAACGTCGTAAGATGTTGTTCCTCGTATAGAATAGTTGGCTATCCCGATGCCTATAAATTAGACGAATGGCAGGGTGTCTTAGCCTGTGTCCATATTGTAAAAGTACTTTCAGACTGTATATCTGATTGATCCACCGTACATCGAACGGGGGGTCAAAAGCCTAAATGTAGTTCGCCGTCGAAGTTAACATGGCAATGCTTGAAACGGTTTAAAACAATAATTACTTCGAGTAGTTTGCAAGCAACGTTGATGACTCAAACTCCACGATATTAGAACACCAGGGAGTAACCGGAATTCCGGTTCCGGTTCCGGCGAAAATCGTGTTCCGGTTCCGGTTCCGGCAAAGGGCAAAAACCATACCGGAACCGGAATTCCGGTTTAAAAATTTTGTTTGAAATTTTCCACGTTTTTTCTTCATCGTGTAATCCAAACATATGTAACATATATTATACAGTGATCAAGCTATACAACCAAGCAAAAGAAAAGATTAACTAACCAATTTGCCGCGTGAAACGTTAGTAAGGCACATAATTAGAGCAGGAATGTTTCATAATAACCTGCAGGAGTTTGTTAAATCAAAGCCAGGTCGATGCTTGTAGCAGCTATTTTACACATCCAGAAGTCTGTGGGATACGTTTGAATTAAACCGGTCCAACTCGGTAACAGAGCATGGCTTACGCAGAAGTACTCAGGGTATGCTTGGCTAACATAAATTGCGTCAAGCAGCCGCTAGTGCGCTTGTTAACTTGGTAAATCAGTTTAAATTGAAGTAAACTAACGTTATCTGCAACGCAGCTAGAAACTCTTTCTTGGCAATGAACTGTATTTATTGAAACTGTGCGAGCAGCATCACAGTGTGTCTCATTTATAGCATTCTGATTAGAAAGTTATCATCATGATCTAACTGACGGGCACTGTTTGTCCAACGCTAGCCTAAACAGTGTCTCTGACCACTGATCAGAAAATTACCTTCTATCTATTATTTTCTCTTAGAATCATATAAACCAATAATTTTAAGTTTCCTACAGAAGAACTTGTAACAAACGTATGTGTAGTAAAGGGAGGCGACTGGAAACAGGGCGAAAGTATGTATTCTACGGTCCAAGCTGTGTAAGCACATTCGATTTGACGCAGTATACGCAATGGTGTATAGTGGAAGACATTTTTTGCTCTGAATGTCCAAAACCGACATATTTGATCGATAAATAAACATTATTAGCTTCCTCAGTCTCTTTAAAGTTTCAGAAAGGCAATAATACCATCGCAATACATTAAGTTTAATGTAAAAGTTATTTTTAATGCATTTAAATCCACTATACCTTCATTTCTTCCATCATCTGTTTTACTATATATAAATTTCGAAGACCAGGTTCCGGTTCCGGTTCCGGATCCGGTTTAAATGGACGGTTCCGGTTGC
This sequence comes from Trileptium ribeirensis, assembly GCA_030248225.1. Taxonomy (NCBI): domain Eukaryota; kingdom Metazoa; phylum Nematoda; class Enoplea; order Enoplida; family Thoracostomopsidae; genus Trileptium; species Trileptium ribeirensis. Next base: position 30,944 of record JASANE010007914.1, read on the forward strand.
TGGTTCCGGTAAATTTCGGTTCCGGTTATTCCCTGTAGAACACCTATCTCCTTTTTATGCACAGGAGTCAGTACGGCTTTTCTTCAGTCGTTCGGATTACTTTATCATTCTAACCACGAATCAACTACAAACTATGAAGCAACACGGAAAAGATTCCAAATCAAAACCTTGTAACAGTTTGGTGGAATTATGCCGCTTCTTGATGCTAGACCATTTATGAGAGCACTTACGTTTCATTCTGTGTTTGTGACTTTGCTCCGTCTCTTGAATCGTAAACCCTTTAAGAGGCTAGTTGGTGAAGGCCCCTGCGACTGTTCATTTCCTCTACAAATTAATTCTGTCCTTATAATCTGTCTGTCTTTGTCAGCTTCCATATTACTCTGCATATATTTCTTAAGAATTGACCGCGCCGACATGTTGGCAGTAACCAGCAGTACTGAGTTTAAATACTGCATTAATCGCTCTATTGTATCCACTGCACACGTTTACGTGCGGTCGAATATATTTATCGACATGTGCCATTCCTCATACGAACTACATTATTTATGTGCCAATACTGGCTTGTCAATGTACCCCAAAGGACCAGACGGGTCGAAATGCGGCCCCATCTGCGGAAAGGGGGGCACAGAATGAGGTTCCCTCTTCAGAAAGGTGTAAAAGTCGCGAAAACTTTAAATATGAACTATTTTTGGAGCACTTTGGAGGTTAAAACTGAAAGGAAAGGTGTAAAACCTACGAAAACTGTAAAAACGAACATTTCGAGGCAAAAAATCGAACTAAGGTGCCAAAATTTTCGACAGGGTGTTAAAACGGGTGGTCGGGTCAGACGCCCGGTTTGGATTAGCCAGCAATATTTATTTGTCTTTCTAAATATACGGAGATTGACGGTCACTGTTGTAGTAAAATTCTGTATTAAGTGTCGCAAAAACGTAACATCACAATCTGTACTCGCTGAAGAACAACTTAACATATTCAACATCTTTTCTGTATTCTAAATGCTTTGTAAACTCTATTTATTACTATCTTGCTAACACTCTTTTTTACAACCTGAAAATATTTCTACATATGAAAATTGTAGCAAATAATAGATCATGCCAAGTTTTCTCTCGTATGACACAGGGATAACTAGACTCGAGTACCATACGGCAAAAATTTAGTTTAGTTTTGGCTCCGGGCGAAGCTTTTAGGTTTAGTCTTAGGCTAAGGTTTTGACAGGTATAGCTTTATAGGATAATTCGAAGGAAGAAAACATGACATTATACGCTGAGGAGGAGGAAAACTCCAAAGTTCCTCCACCACTTTTCGGATAGCTACTGACGGTTAATCTGCAGGATTATATTTTTTATAATTTAAAACTGAACACCCCAATTATTTTACGTGATCGAGATGAGTACAGCAACAATGAAACTAGGAATTAACTACATTTAAATGCAAATTTTCTCGCTTTGTTATAAAATTAGCATGGTCAAAACTATTATTACCAGGAGCTACAACACTAAGCATATAGCTCAAGTAGTAGGTTGCTCACTTCTTTCAACAGAACGGAATCAGTGTCGAGTGTTTTCGTGAGTTGCTGCTGAACGGCGTCTAATTGTGTTAAAGCTTGACTAAACTGGAGGGCTAAAACAATAATACAACTTGTTTACAGAAGTTTCCACTGCAAAACGAAATTCAACCTGTTTACTACCAATAAGCAACAAATTTACCGAGTCAAAAATATGTTCGAGGTATTTTTACACTTCAGTTCATAGATTATATGGTTCTGACCAAGCCCTGTTGTGCTGCAAAGCTGGGTGAAATGATTCGCATGATGCTCGCAATTTTTCACTAGATAATGAGTAACGTCATAAAACAGCAAACACGAATCTGTGTTACCTGGTGGGACGTATAATTATTAAAGGTGGTAAAGGTCCCAAGATATACTTGGGGTGCGGGTGTCGATCTCCCGCCTCGTAACAACAGCAGTAAGAATTGCTGAAGAAAATGCCGCTAATAGCCACCAGTGCAGACAAGGAAACTCCGTTTAAGTTCCCAGCAACTCATACGTATTTTAGAGTTGAGTACCCTGGAGCAACGTGGCCTTAGTCTCTTGCCTAAGAATATTATGCACACAGTAGTGCTCGAATACGCGATTTCATCATTATAAGACACGCGCTCCAAACACTGCGCCACACGACCACAAACGTATTGGAACGCATTCTATAATAATTTATAAAGAGTGTCAATGATAAGTTTTTGTGGAACAGTACGACACTCGATCATACTTATAGGTTTTACCTTATACGATGGTGTGGTCGTTTTGGGCATAATCCTGCCCCCTCCCCTCCTGCTGAAGAAACGTAGGATAACATTAAGTACATGAGTATGACCAAGTATCATACTCTTGTACGATATTTTATAGTCCCTCGCCCAAACGGGAATTACCTTGATCATGGACAGCCTTCAAGGAATGTAATCGGCTAACCAATTTGGGTAGGCCAGCACAAAATGAATCCCATTTCTTTATCATTTCGTAAAGTTCAGACACCTGAAACAAAATAAATTACCATTTATTACAGGAAGGTGCAAGATCGATAGATATAGTTTATATAATTTATATTGTATATTTAAATTTTAACGAAAATTGCAATCTACAGTACTCGCCAGAAATGAGTGTTGTTCGTTCGATGTTCGCTCGAAGTTCGTTCGATGTTCGGTCGATAAATTCAAAATTTTGTTCGAAATGTGTTCGAATTTTGTTCGAGACGTGTTCGAAATTTTGGCGCACTTTTTTAAATTTGTTCGAAAGCTGTTCGAACTTTGTTCGAAAAGTGTTCGAGAATAAATAAATTTTGTTCGATTTCTGTTCGATGTTCGTTCGTTCGAAATGTGACACTCATTTCTGGCGAGTACTGTATATAGCTGTTTATAGTTTTTGTACAGATATTTATGTCCTATTTATTCGGTTGAATTTGTAAGTTGCTGCGTAATATAGCTGTATACGTCTCAAGATAGCAATGTGTAAGTTGAGGCACAATATAACTGTGTAGATTACATATTCAACACCTGAAATCGTCCAAAAAACAATCAAACTACTGGTGTGTATACTAGTAGTTTGTTTTATCATCAAGGTGGTGAATTCTGAGTGTTGAGTATGTAATTTAAAGATATATGCATAGGTATATTGAGCATTAAATAGCACAATAGGCACGATACTGGAATAGTCGAAAGATAATACGATTATTTTGCTAGCAATTTTAAAGTGCACAGAGGATGAACTGTTCAACAAAATGACGCCAAAACACATAATATCTCGAGCGCTGGAAGGGATATTACTACTATCATCTATTTTGAGATGCATGGGCACATTGAACAACCATCTTTGACCCAACCATACAGTATAAATGGCAGCACAATATTTGCAGCAATATAGAGGATAAATTTATCTACAGAATGAGACCCAACACACCTCTATAGCTCGAACTGTTGCGGAGATAATACCATTTTCATATATTTTAGGTCTCATGATCCCAAGGTCTTGCACTCTAAGAGAAACTTATTGTCTCAACAAAATGAGCACAATTTGAGTCCGATATCCACACCGGTTGTCGAGTTACAGTGAGTGCCGTGATTTGTTGGATCCCTTGGGACCACTACCCGAACCAATTTTTTCGGTGGGACGATGATGGAATCGAGCTTCACGCCTAAATGGAACTAATAAGCTTTCAAATGAACAAAGGCACGAGTCAATGAAGCCGTCAAGTTGAGTTATGCGTGTTACCCCAGAAAAATTTCAGCAATGGACACCCTCAGAATTTACCACTCTGGCCAGTGAAAATTCTTCGCTTCGCTCGTTTTACTGACTCACTCACTCAGAATTCAATAAACGCAAATTTGCAAATTTTGAAATAATAACTTAAACAATGCAGCATCACCGTGTGTCAGTTATATTGAAATGTATTTTTGTCTTGGCGCAAAACTGCACAGTTACGCAGTATAGTCTGGAACACAATGTAAATTAGAGAATGAGCAGTCAATTTCTTAGGAACGTGTGCGTTACAGTTTCATGAACTGGTTACAATAAACAATATTTGAAAGAATGCAAAGCCGAGGCTTATCGATCAGAATGCGTTAGCTCCTTGCCTATCGCCATTTTATTTAGTCAAGTAGACATCCAAGCCCAAAACTTGAAAGCTAACCGTAAAACAGTTTATAACCATAACAAAGTAAAAAACAAATTAGTCCCATCGTGCCAGAAATTGATAGTTAACCAAAATGGCGTCGCAAGAAGGAAGTTGGGGGATATGTCCCCCCATTTTTTACTGACGAGCCCGAAAAAATTAATCCTTGGATACAGAATAAAATGTATTTAAATGACCAAAGCGCAATTTTCGAAAAAAAGCGATACAGTTCCGAATGAACTGATTTTCGGGTATTATACTATATCACAGCTGTCTGGGGTCAAACAAACTTAATATTTGAATCAATGATATTATTTATTACGCAAAATAACTTACACCTTACGATTAGCGATTATAATAGCTGGAGTGCAAAACACGCAGCTAATAATAGATTAATCTAAATTTTAGTGAAAGCAATATTAGTTCTCTATACTAACTTGTTGCAAAACAGTAGCAATGAAAAAGAGATATCACGTGCAAATAAGTTAGTACAGCAAACGCCTATAAATAAATAACATTAATGGTCATCCAAGAACTCTAGGCGAAATGTGCAAAATCCTCAATGTCCCGTTTGACTATTCTTAGGACGGAATTAATCTCGCCAGAACTAACGAATTCCGCACAAACCATTACACTACTTACTCGTTGAGCTTCGTCTGAACCCAAACTTTCTTCTTTTTGACTAACTTGACCCAATTTCATCAGCACGGCTGACAGTCGGCTCTCGATTAGTTCTAGGTTATTCAGATCCAGCAGTTGTGCTTTATTCGACACATTCTGAATTGCGTCCTGTAAAATATCAATAATTACTGTTGCAATTATACCATAGTCATCTCTAAAACTGAGAACTTCGAAGAAAACAAGTTAAAATGCTTAATTCTTAGGTGACACCAGAATGATCCGTTAAAATAAAAACGTCATTCGTCAACAACAGTAATAAGGACTGCCATAAAGAAACGTAAAATGTGATGCTATTTCTATCACTTACTTCACCTAATTTATAGTAGGGTTCCTATATAGAAAACTCGTATGCAGCACATCTTCTGATAACACTGTTAACACCTCTAAATGATATAAAGGTCAAACATCAGCATTGTGTATAATACTATATTTTGAGAAGACAGGTTATAATTATACCCAAAGTACAGCTCAAGCAGCCTAATTTAATACAGACACCTCTTATAATACTTCCACAAATTTAAAGCTGGGAACGAAAATGAATAGTGACCAAATAATTGTACTAAGAAATATCCGCTATGAAAACATTAGCGGTAATACCTCTAGAATAATTACTGTTAACCCCGTGTTAAGTATGATGGGAGTGAAAGATCGACGAAATATACGAAAGACACCATTTGAGTATTTTTATAAAGAGCAAACACCAAATTTGTCGCTCATACTATACAAGTAACAGTTATACAGCTGATTGAGTGACCGCTGTAAATATTTAAAGAAATCTGCTCAGATACTGAAGGATATTGAATTATTTTTGGATAAATTCTTGGATTTGGTTTATTTTGAATAAACTATAATGTATTATAGATTGTATGGCAGCATAAAGGTACCCGCGCAATAATAAATAAAATAACCTTCGCTAAAAATATAAACACTGAGAAATTATACATTAATTTGTGGCAAGAATTTTTCGCCGCTAAGGCCAAGGATAAAGCCCAGGAAACATGAGCGTTCGCTTACGTATTAAAATATTTAACGAGTTTCAATGTATACTTAATCTGTAGGAGTGTGTACAACTTGTAGAAAAATGTTTGAATTCTGACCATAAAAGAAACAACAATTCGTAAACAATTTTTGCGTTTTCACAATTTTTGTATTTAAGGAAAAATTATGAAGCAATGACTGATTTCAATTGAGAAATATGTTATTTTCTCACCAAATTTTGTTAACTTCTTTCAGATCAGCTAATAGCTCAGGGTGAAAGACAAGTATTAATTGATAATGTACGAAACGGCCTAAGCACTATCTACAGTCAAGATTAGAAATGAACGCAAAATTTTCGGGAATCGACCACGAATCGCAATTAATTTTCGTGAAAATTTGATTTCATTTCAGAGTGCGATTGTGGCTGGTTTACCACGAATGACAAACCAATCGTTTACCACAAAATTCGGCATTTTTAAAAGCACAAGACTGACAACAAAACGTTTCGAACATTTTTATAACACGTTGAATCGATTTAAAATGAAAAAAAAAGATTTTGAGAAACTTCGTTTTGGAGAGTACACCGAAAAGAAAATAAATAGCAAATTTGTTCTTTAAAACGGAATAAAAAATTACTGAGATAATATAAGGACTTTTTTAAAAAGAGCTAAAAATAATGTGTAAGTCTCAAAATTTTTTTTAATTTTTCTTAATTTATCAATGAGTCACGAAGCATGGTCAAAACCGATAAAATTTTTTTTTACATTTCTCTTTCATATTCAAATAATAAAAAACGTTTAAACAAGGAAGTGTGACTTCCGTACACACGTTCCCATCATTCATGCCTAAAAAAGAAATACAACACTTCCGAGTCAGATAAATCATGCTTAGAAAATCATGGTGATATTTATATGCATTAAAGCAGTAATCGACAAATATAACTGTCATTCTCCAGGGGTTCGCTTAATACCTAAATACGAATTTTCAAACAAACAGAATGCGAGTGACAATTTTGAAAACTACAATGGTCAGAAAGAAAAACAGAATGCGAGTGACAATTTTGGAAACTACAATTATCAGAAAGAAAAACAGAATGCGAGTGACAATTTTGGAAACTACAATGGTCAGAAAGAAAAACCGATTTCTGCTAGTGGTTTGTGAAAAAATTGGCGAAAAATTAACGATTGTTCAATCGTTATTACAGAATTTTTCACCAAATTATTATTAGCGAAATCTCTCTTTTGCTTCTTCCGCCAGGGTATACTATCAAATTAAGGATATTAAGCATAGATCGTGTACCAGCAGGTTTTTGCCCTTTGTATCAGCAGTAAGAGCAACCTGAAAGTCAATACACTTCATTTAAAATATAAATATGAAGAAACGTTAAAGGAAAAAGTTAAAGCATAAAAATAGTATTATATAATAGGTGATAAGATATTGTTAAGCTCTATCGCAATGCAGAAAAAGCATATTACAAAAGGAATATTAACGAAACAAGCTTAAATCAGTGTTGCCACAATTTTTACTTGCGTATTTCCAAGTTTATATCAAATTTTCACAGAAGAGAATCTTTTAACGTTTACCTAATAAAATACTGGGAATGTCACAATAATACACTATTAACTCGCTTGTCGAACAGAAATCGCGCATGTGTGTCAGTTTGTCGTCAACGTCTATTTAAAATTCATAATTAAGCTTTTAGAGCCCACACCAAAGTCCCACAAAGACAATATACAACAGAGATTTATTTAGTTCAAACCCATAGTTGCAAGTTTTCCCCTATTTCTGCTAAAATTTTGTTAATTTGTGCTAATTTTTACCACATTTGTCTCAAATTTTAACAATCTCCCATAATTTTCCGCGCGAGACGAAGGTGATTAAGCCTTTGCGGACATATATAGGTTGGGTAGACCCATCCTAGACCTCTTAGCAATTGATAAAATTCAAAGAAAATCGAACATAAATTGATAAAATTAAAAAAGCGAACTTAAATCGATAATTTAGTTATAGTTTAGCAATAACCAAATATTAAAATTAGGAAACCGATTCAAAAAATACCATTTATATACTATTCTGTATAGCTGATTATATACGCGAAAAATATATATACACTGCAGATGGTGTTAGCTGCGGTTGTTACAAGAATAACAAGAGGGACAAATATGATGTTAATAGTAAGGAAAGTATATCACAGTAGAAGAAACCGCCACCAACAAATTAACCAGTACCTCGTAAGCCAGGGTGAAATGGAGCGAGTGTGGTTTCATCTATAATTTGTTATTTTGTGTAATCACCTGTAACACGCTTTGAGTTTGATGCATATATCACATTAAAACCTCTGGAAACCCAAACTCATTCAAAAACCCTAAAACCCCGTCGACTGAAAAAACAGAACACGGATGAAGCTATCATGCTGGCCAATAAATAACCACCAAAATATCACATCCAGCGTACCGAAAACCACATAAATAAACCTTTCATGACGCCCTGTACGCACTGATTCCGGAAATCGGGTTGACCATAACCGCATTAAAAAGGCATGAAATATTGTTGCTGTACTTTACATAAACAAACCATCGTATTCCGCGTACCGAAAAACCTATGTACACCATGCTTGATGTCCAGCAGATGCTGAAGATGGACTATATTCTATAAAACATGTTTATTCACCGTAAACCCATTAAAGATCGCTGAAAAGACATGAAATATTCGTGATTTACATCTATATAACTGAACTATCGTATCGCATTCCGCGTACCAACCAAACCTCTGATGCTCTGTACGCAATATATAAACATACTACTGAAGGTAGACTATATTTTGGAAATATGGTTCGCCAAACTTAAATCACTTGAAACCCACGAAAAATTACACTATAGTCATGATAGACTAGATAACAAAACTATCGGATTAAGTGTGCTTGACAACGTACTAGCTGCAAGTTAAAAACACGCAACAACATGTCGAAATTGAAAAATCTATATTCTGGCAAAGGGTAAACGATCTATAGTCGTGCCCACAGGGGACCCACAAAAATGTTATTCGGCAAAGTTGCAGATCTCGATGATGTGACTCCGACGCGAACCCTGTTTTTCGAGCTATCGCGAGTTATGAGCTACAAACACTGGTACCCGTATAGCCAGATTTGGTAAAGAACACTTCAAAACCAGTGTTTGGCTATGTTGCCTGGAAGATGGAGTATGAGTTCCTAGTTTAACTAAAGGGACATCGCTATCACTTTTGCTACCACAAAATATTTTGCCAAAAACCATCCATCCGAAGATGACGTGTTATGAGTGGCACCTACAGACTAAAAGAAATTTTCACGATCTTTACCCCTAGCGCTCTTAGTGGAAACTAAAAGCTTTTCGCAGTTCCGTTTCAATAGGTTAACCAATAAATGCAGAAAAACGAGTCACCAGATTTCCTCAAGAATAATGTACACTGAAAATAGGAAAAGTTAAGACTTGTCTAAATGTTTTATCATCCATTGTATAGCGCTCGTTTTGTCATACTGCAAACATAGGCCGGACATATTACACGATTATAGATATTTTCCTTTCGTAAAATGACTTGCCTTTAAGGAGTTTGAAATCGCTGATTCTAGATTAGCCTTTATCATCTAATAACCGCAGATTTAACCTGCTGGACGTTTTATTTCCCATGGCTGCGAAGGATAATGTCGAAGACAACCAAAACGATACTTCCTTCACATGCACTGAGAATCAAGCTATAGAAAGAAAGCTGAAAAGTTTCCTCAATGATGAAGCATCCAGTTAAACGATTTTACGCGACTCTTTAACGCAGAACCATGCGCTCAATACAAAAATTTATCACAATAACTAAATATCAAGGTCTCTTGTCTATTATGGGTAACATATAAAGTAGCTCTAAGATTTTGGTTAAAATACAACTATCGATAAATTTAACTTTCCACATACTTGATATTAAAAAAACTCAAATGATTTTAGAATTTAAAACTTTTGTTTATAGAACAAGTTTGTGAGACAAAGTGTCCCCACAAAACTATTGTGTAAGCGCGAAATGCGTTTCAAATTGCAGTTTCTAATAAATTTTCCTGGACGCACCCAAGAAATTGTTATCTCACTCAGATAGATTGATTCCAAAAATTCAATATTAAAATTAGCTTCCACATTTTGTTGTATCGAATGAAATCGCCTTTACTATTTTGTCAAACTGATGCTAATGAAAAGAATAAAACCCACCAATTTTAACAAAATATTTACGATCAAAATACTACTCAAATTGGACCTGAATTTCGAACTTGGTAGAAAATTTGGCACTGTTTTCAAAAATCGTGCCAGTGGCGATATCTGATTTTCAACAAAACCTTATGTCCTGTTAAATACCACCAAAAATATTGAAAAATTGCACCCTTTTAGTCATTGCAAGCACGCGGATCTATTCTACGCAGCACAAGCTTTTTATATACTACTAATACTATTTACGTTATGAAATCAGATAGTAAGCTCGCGGTTACAAAAAATATAAAGTAATTTTTCGATTTAGCAACGATCATGCAAATACTACCACAACGAATATCTCAACCGATTAGTTCCGCAGAAAAAACTAAACCCTGTTAAAATAAGCCAAGCTTTCAGCAATTGATAATGACTGAAATGTAAACACTAGGCGCATTAAACACTATTTTCAGCCCACCACCATGTTATGATATAAACAAACACTGCAACCTATATACGATAGTGTAAAGCATTTAGCCAGGATGCGCAAGAATAAAAACGTCATCGCTTCACTAAGACAATTTTTGGTCAAGATTATTTTTATTTTTTAAATATTTATGTTAATCCAAAAGCTACAGAATAATTATTATTTTTATACAATACTCGCCAGAAATGATAATATTGAAAATAATAAATTCTATTTTTACAACGAACGGCTTCCGATTCAACCTGGAGCGAGTTGTGACTGAGTCTCGAACGAGCATTCAGTTATTTGGAGTACTGTCCATACGTTGTAAGTTTGATTATGCAGTTTAAATAGCCATGGTGTTCGGTTGAACCATGCGGATGTAACGATTAATAGTTTCTACATTCAACGCACAATAATATAGATTTCGATTACAAGCGAAAGTAAAATACCTCAAAAACATTGTAAATACTTCTTTGAGGATTATGTTTTGAAAGATAAAACAAAAAAGTAACGACTGATGATAGTTTGATCACTCTAACACCTCAAATTTCGGAAAATAATATTAGACCAAAACAAATGCTAGTATAGTTAACTGATTGTTATGTAACAATGTTGTGGCAATTCACATGCTTCCCGTAGGTTGCAATTAATTCGATGTCTTTGAAAATTCGCTCTATAAGTTTTCTACAAAACAGCAATAACGCGCTTTTGTCGCTTTAGCTCTGTACTTTGCTTACGCCAGATTAGACATCTTAGAAAAATAATTGTTGTGACAATCTTCACACGTACTTAGCACGTTTATATTTTCTTTTGGTGTGAGTGTTGCAACTACGCTTGTGAAACGCATTACCAGATTTCGAAAACGATTATTAATAATTTCGCTAACATCAGAGGTCCTTGATTTATTAAATTTCAAGTATTTAGTGTACAATCCTAAATTATCTACATATTTGTCCTAATTGTAATTTAATGACTAGATTTAATGTGAAATCAATTGCTATGAACTATAACGCGATAGTGCAATCGGACGTGGAATATTTGAAACGAATTTGTTCAAAATTAACTGTTTTTACGTTTATTTTTAGTTATTTGAAGCTTGCTGTTGCAGCTATGCCACACGA
>JASANE010007915.1:0-11277 GCA_030248225.1 Trileptium ribeirensis
ACAGAAGTACTTAGCTGTAAGCTAGGCTAACATAAATTGCGTCAAGTATCCGCCAGTGCTCTTGTAAACTTTATAAATCAGTCTATTGAAGTAAAGTAACATATCTGCAACGCCGTCAGGAACTGCGTTCTTGCCAATGAACTCTATTTATTGAAACTGAGCGAGCAGTATCACAGTTCGCCTCATTTATATCATCTGATTGGAAAGATATTATCATTATCATCTAACTAACGGGCACTGTTTGCACAACGCCAGTTTAGACACTGTCTCTGACCACTGATCAGAAAATTACCTTGTTTTATTTTTCTCAGAACCATATAAACCAATAATTCCAAGTTTCCTAAGGAACATATAACTAACGTGTGTGTAGTAAAGGTAGGCGACTGGAGACTGAGCGAAAATGTTTATTCTACGCACCATGCGTTGTAAGCACATTAAATTTGACGCAGTATACGCAAGGGTGTATGGTGGAAGGCATTTTTTTGCTCTGAATGTTCAAAAAACGACATATTGATCAATAAATAAAGATTATTAGATTCCCCAGTCTCTATAAAGTTTCAGAAAGGCAATAATGTCATTGCAATACATTACGTTTAATGTAAAAGTTATTTTCAATACATTCTATATCCACTATACCTTCATTTCTTCCTTCATCTGTTTTACTGTAAATTTCAAAGACAAGGTTCCGGATCCGGTTTAAATGGACGGTTCCGGTTATTCTCTGCTATATATCTATTATACCCATTTCATGTCTGCGACACATCACCTACAATGTTTATAACAGCGAATTTTATTCTATAATATACACATCGTAGCTCATGTAATACATATTTGGCGCCGCATTAGCAGACAAAATAAACCAATCGCAACATTGAATTATACGTATTGATATACCCAACTAGAGCGGGTAAAACAAAGCAAGTGAAATTTAAAAATGTCACCGATAAATAGCTTTTATTTTGTAATACGGAGCGTCATGGTTTTATGAATTTAGTCATCATTGGTTCGAAAAATACGTTGTTTACAATGATTAGTTGTGTACGTACGAAGTCTTGTATTAGTTTTTTGCGATCTCTGTGATTCGTTTTAGCAACAACCAGTGGGGTATTAGATGCCCGCATCTATGATGAACAACAACATCCGCCGCACGGCGATGGCAGTGATCTTGGAGTCGACGAATACATTTCTCATTATGGTGCGTAACATTTTCACTTTACGTGCAGTTCCGTTGATTTCTACATAGTAGTAGTCCATCGATTGAGCGCAAGGCTTCCTAGGAAACAGTTTGTGGTTTCACTATAACTCTTGTGTGAGACTGCTACGGACAGCGTTCGGACACAGCCACAATGCTACACCATTAAACTTAGCCCTAAAAAGCTTAATCGTAGCATCTCATTCTGAAGTTTTTCAATTTCACTCGTGTTTTCAAGCTGGGATTGTTTCAGAGTGTATTCTATGTGATTAAATTAGAGTGAGACCGTGTAGCTGGTACATTCTTGCCTACACGACTTGTCCCTAACCTAATTTTATCTTTCTGTGTACTCAATGTTTTAAGGGTGCGTGCATGGGGTTTTCCTCAATTTTCTTCATGATTACGAATAAGTTTTGTTAGCTATTAAATGAATTTATCACAAATGTGGTTTTGTATCGCTTAAGAATTCTGGCGTTTCCGCAGGATCAAACCTGTTCCTAGAGGACTTTGGTTGGGCCTCTTATCACCAACCTGGTTGGACATAAAATATCTCCGAGTATCTTGAAGCTGATCTCGCTTTTTTAACAGCGGCTCACTTATGGACAACTTACTCGATGACAGTACAGGTCTTGGATGCGGAATTTTCATACCAGATGTGACCTCTATCTCGGTTGCTAAGGGACCTTGTGGTACAGTTTTCCTTGGTATTGTTGAGTTAACCAGTTACTTCCTTGAACTCGCTGTTAAAAACAAACATTCCTATTTTCACTGATACCAGGCATCTATCAAAGCGCTTGGAAGTCATACTTGTCAGTCTGCACAGCTAAAGCACTGTAGTCTATTACTTGATACTGTTTTTAACACAGTTATTCTCATTTAGGTTAGGACATATTCTGGTATTGCAAGCAAAGAATCAGTTGATTCTGTCGCTCGCGTTGGCGCTTGTAAGCCATTAGTTGATCTACTTCCTGTTGTTGGTATCCTTTTTAGCATTGTTCGCCGCGATGCCTCAGCGTGGTGAAACTCTGAGCGCCTTAACTCATTGTCTTCATAGGGCACATGTCGACTGACAAGGTTCTTTTTGTGGACAGCAAACATTTCTCCATGGAAATTCTCCATCCTCAGTCGCACCAGACTGCCAGCCGCAGGTCATTTAACTACTGGTCATGGTAGGCTGAAAATATTAGTTTCCACACTTTTATACAGTACTTCTCTTCTTATAGCTATGCTTAAGTGTTATTTGGGGACTTATAATTATATTTTCTTGTTTTTCAACGCCTGGACGACATGCATTTCTGTTGCTTATTTAGGGATGCTTATTTACGGAAAATGTGTATTTCAGCAGACTACGCATAATTTTACTCAGGAATGTATCTTGAACAATTGAATTAAAAGCAGTAGTTTTGTTGTAATATTGTGTTTCGTTAGGACGTTAATCTTTGGTGTCGCTTCAAAAAATCTGTAGGTGTTGGAAGGTCGACTTGGGTGAAGCCGATATTTATCTGGAAGGCGTGACTTGATTAAACTGTCAAAACCTTGTTTCGAGCTGGCCTCTCCCCAGGACCAAAATTTTACATGGGGCTTTGAGTTAGGGCCCCCAGCTCCAGCCTCAGGAAACCGGAAATACCTGTGGAGTTTCCCCCAGGTAGCCGGGGTAAACCGTGACCTAGCAGGTTAGTTGAGGATCTCGTAATTGTATTTTTTCGCGTTTTTCAAGCACTTACAATATGTATATCGTTTTTGCTGCATTTTAACTATTTTCATATTGAAAATGTGAGTTTCTGTATACCGCTCATAGTTTTACTATTATGGAATTAGTGTCATGGTTTAGGAGGGGGACGGAGACTGCGGAAATGCTGTGGAAATTTATCTTGGGGCTCCACCTCCACCCCTTTGTGGAGAATCCAGTTAAGCTTGAAAATACCGGGCCTCGTTCCATTGAACGGCCAAGAATTACTGATATGAGTAGGCGCTTGAAATATTGCTACATGCAAGGCTGGCTACTCCAAAGTGGGGGGCGGGGGGGCGGTATTTTCGGCTGCCCCCCGGCTGAGCAGAGGTACCCCCCGGCTCGCGCCCCCCGGCAAAAATTCGGCTACCCCCCAGCTCAAAGCCCCCCGGCAAATTTTTTCGTCACCCCCCCGGCAAATTGCCCCCGGCTCAATTTTCATATAATGAGATTTTCTTACCAAATGTTCCGTTTCGCCGTAAGATTTGCATCAGCTGCTGGACGTTGATGCGCATCGTTGGTTGACTGCGGTACCGTAACGTGCAGTGACGACTAAGCCTCCTCATCAAACTGATATGAATGCCGTGATTTGTGTTGTGATATATTTGTGTATTCGTAAGTGGTTGCTTGTGTGGATATGTTTGTCTGTGTGGTGTATCTGTTTGTCTGTGTTTGTGTGTTTGTACTTGTGTGTTTATATGTGTGTGTTTACGCGCGCCACGACGGACCAGGCGCACTCTGCACCTCAATTCCGCCGTCGTCTTCCGTGCAACCTTCTGCCACATCCTCCTCTTCGCCATGCTCGCAAAAGTCACCACTTCCATCACTATCATCGTCTGGATTCACCACTCTCTCCTCCACCTCATCTTCTTCATCCTCACAGCCGTAATTTTCATCATCATCGGTTTTGGAAACGCCTCATTGACGACACACCAATTTGCGCTAAGTAAGCGACTTAGCGTTTGAATCGGGTCGGCGGCGCACATCTCTGCTGAATCATTTTCAGAACGAGCTGTATTAAAATGTTTAATGCTTCACGATTCTTGGTCGCGCTTGCCGTTGTACCAGCGTTCATCTGAGTTACAACGTCCCACCCGGTAAGGTCAACGTGACGCGCGTCTCTAACTCCGACCACCACTTCATATGTGTTGTCTGCAATGTACTGCCAGCAACCTTTTCACGCAGCCGCTGTTTCGAAATAACACCTTTGTGATCACTGAGCTTCGGTAGCTTCGCGTTCGATGAGTGATCACCAAATTCGTGCTGAAACAAACGTTCGCCACCTCGCCGCCAATTTGTAAACGGAATGTTAACAAAAATAGACCGCGACCTAGCAAAATACGCATTACATTCGGCCGCCCAAAGAGTGGCAGCTTTTTTGCGACACGTTTGACAAACCACTCCAACAATCTCATTTCCTTCATACACGAATTGTACCCACGGGTATTCCCTAGCCCACAAAGGATCGGCACCAGATTGTCTCTTTTTGCTTTTTTTACCACCAGCACCCTGGTCGGCTTGATGAGGAGGCTTAGCTCTGTCAACAAGATCTTCAATCGGTGTGACTAAGTACAAGTCCGTATGAGATCCTAAAATATTAAATAAGAGAAGCTCTTAAGGTCGCTCAAGCTACTAAATAAAGTACAAATGAAGATGAAGTAAGAGAGAAATAAGGCATGAAGTAACTAGTAGAAACGGAGTGAACAACTTTATTAGCACGTATATTCATCGTTCAATTGAAGAAACATCGCCCACTTGCTCTTACTACTGACGCTCTTACTACTTTGTGCTACTGACATCACTGACTGGCTGCGACTGATCACTTGGCTGTCCACTGTCCCCGTAACGCCGAAGCACAGGCGTTTCTGTCTGAACAGAGAGTTGCGGCTGATGGACGCAAGCTCCTGAAGCAAAACCGTACTACATAAATGGAGAGCACACGAGGTTGAGAAAATACGTGTATTCATATTCAACAATTCGCGATAAAAGCTACAAGGAGCAACGACAAAAATGATGGAATAACAAGATTCAACTAACCAGAAGAACGATCCGTTTCTGCGTCACCGACGATAGCTGATGTTTGCTGAGAAACGCACACATCTAAACGCGACTGAACCATTGGCCGAGTCGACTGATTTGGCGTTATTTCGTTCACCATCATAAGTTCCGTATCTGCACCTGCTCCAACATTATCGGCGCCTGGCTGAGATGACAGATCCGGACCACTTCCAAGTCGAAAGATGTTCGTGTTGCCGCTGCCGAAGTAACAGGTATAATTGGCGCACGAAACAGCGGAGGCATCGGCGGCATTCTACATTGACCAGCAACCGCACCAGGACGCCGTTTCTTAGACGGCGGTAAAAAATTAGACGAATAATTTTTGCTGCTCATAATAACAAATGATATCAGACCTTTCTTTAACAGGTCCAATCTATTACTAACTACTATAAGACTGAAATAAAAAAGAAAAAACCTTTTACAGTTTAAAGTTGCCTTAAGGTGCCGGCAGACCATACCTAAATATAATAATAGACAATTATAAACTGCGAGGAACCTTAAGGCAACGGCAAACTGCATTATATAATTTGCCTCGTTTTAAAATTCGCCATATTTTACTGGTCTGGTTGCTGGAACGTTTTCCTAAAACAAAAACTTCAAAGTGTGTAGAAAACTATGTAATTTAGTTACTTTGTAGTATAGTCGGCAACCCCCCGGCAAGATAGCCGGGGAGCACCCGGCTCAAGCCCCCCGGCAAAATCCGGTACCCCCGGCAAGTGAGCCGGGGGGCCCCCGGCAAAATCCGGTACCCCCCGGCAAGTGAGCCGGGGGGCCCCCCGGCTCAGGCCCCCGGCTATAATTTCCGAAGTTTGGAGTAGCCAGCAAGGTGGGGCAGTGCGTTGGTGATTCTTTTTAACAGTATTCTTATATTTTTCATATTTCAGTGTTTCAAAACTAATTATAATTTAAATATTCTATGTTAAAACAAATTATGAAACATGTAGTCATTGTAAATTAAATGAAGTCGCTTTTAAATTAAGTAAATTGTTCGCTATAAACTGACTTCGAAAATGTTTGTCAAAATTCAGAAAATTGCATTACAACAATTTATGAGCTGTTGCAAACAACATAACACGACATTGATAGGACAGGAACTCAGCTTGATTTGAATGTTGTACCGCCGTTTGTGACTCCGATTAACGCTTATAACATTGCAAGTATAATCTAGAGCCGAGCCTTAAAACTTCATTATCACCTCTATCGCGCGGCCAGTTTTTTTCTAAATATCTCATGAACGAACGAAAATATTGCCGTGGAGTCTTTTGCATATGGTCCGTGATATAGTATGATTTTGCCCATACCATTATTTCATGGTGTATGGTGGACGGTTTTTAAAGCGGGCACCGCCTCCATTTTTGTGATCTAGAAATATAAATTTACACATATCTCAAAATACGGGCTTTATATCAGAAAATGTTGCATATCTTCTATGGTCGCCTGAATGCTGCTATATGCATTGAGATCCAATTGAATACATGAATGATTTCATTGTGTACAATCTATTGCTGCAATTCTTTCATCTGTGATGATGACTGTTTTTGACGATGCTCGAAAAGTTGCAGTGATTCATGAATCCATCTGTGACAAATATAGACTTTTACTATGAGATTGTAAGCCGTGGGACCCGCCCCTAGAACGAAACATAATTTTGTGATTTTGAAACTAAGTGCTATAATTCGTCGTATCTGTGATTATAAAAGTTGTCGAAGTTGCTGAAAACGGTGAAGTGATTTATTCCAATTTATATGTGAACGATGTTCAGATTTTTGAAATGGTACTGTATCTCTTGCGACACCCTCATAAACGATGCAGGATTTCGTAGTGTTACATGTAATTCTATAATTATAACTGTTGTTTAGACTTCTGACAATAAATACTTCAATAGTATTAATGATTGTGTTTGATTCACTATGGTTATCTCCATATTTCCTATAAACTTTTTAGCAGACGTCAGGAAATGTTTGTTGGCATGTATCCAACAATTCAGCTGGAACCGTGTCGAGAATTCTGTGATTAGAGCTTAGCGGAAATATTCTGTGTCCGATGGACAAACTTTTCATACTTATGGATGGAAAAGCAAAAAATATATACATTTATTGCAAGCTAAAGATCTATCGTTTGTAAAATCACATCAACAAAGTTCTTAGCTTCATATATATTCGTATCCAAAGGGCATACATTTATTAAAGTCGTCAGAGATTGTTCGTACTATATACGCTACTAGGCTGTATGTTACAATAGAATGAACCACAAAAATGCCGAACTAACAATAACGTTGATACAATATGCATGTCATCTCTAATTTTGGTTAGCGCGAGTGTTTATTATGAGATCTAAATATCTCCTTAAAATACTTAATATTATTCCGATATAAATTCTATTTCAATAGTACGTCATAAGTTTAATTTCCGTACCGCAATAAAACGTCTAATTGCGCGTTGTTGACCAATTTCGAGATATATTATCTTTGTGTGTATATAGTTCAATTTTAACTAAGTATAGACAGCAGCGCACCTCGTGTGTGATAGATATATGTAAATACAATTAATATAACACGCAGGATATCTATATAATAATGTGGTTGGGAGATTTACAAATCCGGAAATGGGTTCAGTTTCGATGTAATATTTTACCACTATCACAGGGAGTAAACGGAATTCCGGTTCCGGCGAAAATCGTATTCCGGTTGCGGTTCCGGCAAAGGGCAAAAACCATACCGGAACCGGAATTCCGGTTTAAAAATTTGTTTGAAATTTTCCACGTTTTTTGCTTCATCCTGTAATCCAAACATATGTAATATATATTATACAATGATCAAGCTCCAATATAACCAAGCAAAAGAAAAGATTAAGTAACCAATTTGCCCTGTGAAACGTAAGTAGGGCACATAATTTGAGCAGGAATTTTTCATAATAATCTGCAGGAGTTAGTTAAATCAAAGCCAGGTTGATGCTTGTAGCAGCTATTTTACACATCCAGAACTCTGTGGGATACGGTTGAATTAAACCGGCCCAACTCGGTAACAGAGTATGGCTTACGCAGAAGTACTTAATGTATGCTTGGCTAACATAAATTGCGTCAAGCACCCGCCAGTGCGCTTGTAAACTTGGTAAATCAGTCTAAATTGAAGTAAGCTAACGTTATCTGCAACGCAGCTGGAAACTGCTTTCTTGGCAATGAACTGTATTTATTGAAACTGTGCGAGCAGCATCACAGTGTGTCTCATTTATAGCATTCTGATTAGAAAGTTATCATCATTATGATCTAACTGACGGGCACTGTTCTTCCAACGCTAGCCTAAACAGTGTCTCTGACTACTGATCAGAAAATTACCTTCTATATATTATTTTCTCTTAGAATCATATAAACCAATAATTTTAAGTTTCCTACAGAAGAACATGCAACAAACGTATGTGTAGTAATTGTAGGCGACTGGAGACAGAGCGAAAGTGTGTATTCTACGCTCCAAGCTTTGCAAGCACATTCGATTTGACGCAGTATACGCAATGGTGTATAGTGGAAGTCATTTTTTGCTCTGAATGTCCAAAAACCGATATATTTGATCGATAAATAAACATTATTAGCTTCCTCAGTCTCTTTAAACTTTCACAAAGGCAATAATACCATCGCAATACATTAAGTTTAATGCAAAAGTTATTTTTAATGCATTTTAAATCCACTATACCTTCATTTCTTCCATCATCTGTTTTACTATATGTAAATTTCGAAGACCAGGTTCCGGCTCCGGATCCGGTTTAAATGAACGGTTCCGGTTGCTGGTTCCGGTTCCGGTAAATTTCGGTTCCGGTTCCGGTAAATTTCGGTTCCGGTTATTCCCTGCCCTATCGATTATGCAATATAGCGACCTTCGCAAAAAAATCAAAATCGGTTTTTTAATCTCAAGCCCAGTTTAGTGGGACTAGGATCCTGAGACTATGCATTCATACGTTAGCCTACCGTTAGATTATGCGCCAGTAGTATGACCACACTTGACCTCCTTCGCCGTGACTTATAACCAAAAGTTCGCGATTTTTTTTGCGAACGCTTCGCAAAAAAAAAACCAGACAGCGACTTTCAGAACAATATAAGTGATAACTAGTAGCTATATCGTCCTCACCTTTTTGTGGTATACAAGAAACCCACTGCACACGATGCACAACTTGCAAAGTCCGTTTCTTTCCAAATTTTTCAGCAAATCATTGAAGTTAATAAAATCTGTCGTTGATACGGTTAGCAGGCGTCGTCACTGATTGTTTATAGTTGCATTAATTGTTTAGTTCAGTTTTTACTAACATTAGGAGTGATTGTCGCACAATTTCTTTGGACCCGGTCGCAAAATTATCCAGCATGGCGATTGCAAATTGTTCCTGAACGTCCCTACAAAATTGTCCTTGAATGACCCACCAAGATTGTAGAAGAAGTCCTTGAGGTTCCTTCATTCCCGCAAAAATTGTTCTTGAGTACCCCACCCACCCCCACCCACGACGTCCAGCTCTTGACAGAGCTGGATTTACCACGTTTGATGATCTATTCGGAGACGGATTCTACGTCCCCTGTTGACGCAGGAACCAACCCCGAATGCTCCACCTCTTCTTTACGGGGCAAATCTTTGACGATCTGGCACGTCTTGTTCAGATCGCCGTAGTCGGGATACAACCAGGATCGCCCTTGGCCCGCTATGAGATCCAACGGCCCGTTGATGATGTTGCAGAGTCTAAAGTAGTCGTTATCTTGCATCGGCGGCTCTCGCAGAACATTACCCGGCATTGGCGTCGGATCCAAACAACTGAACAGCGCGCTTTCTACGGCCCCGTCATCGTCGCGAAGAAACCGTTTCAGGGCCTTGCCAACGAAGAGATTGGCTTTTTTGCCGGCGTAGCAAATAATACCGTACCATTTGCCGACGATGTCGTCCTCCGGTACAGGTGGTGACAGAGATTTCCAAACTTTCTGTAGATGTGCCAAGGCATCTTTAGCAGTGCGAGGAGGATAAACGATGCGATCGGACTTTTCGGCGACGTCTGATTCGTCGTCAGAGCTGTCGCCCAGGTCGATGACTCACACTGTGGCCTGGATTAATGTGGTATTTGTAAATGTTGGCCATTAGAGTGTGGCCAGGATTAATCTACCTCGTAACGATCCAGTATGGATCTGTTACACATTTATACAATTCCATAAAAATTCTAAGTCCAATATTCCTGGCTAGGTGGTAGTCATTTACGTTTTTTGCCGGATTTAGCTATTTAGCCTCATTTTTTGGTCCATACTTGCTGGTTGGCTCCTTTGAAGTACATTTTGTCCAAATACTGATCGTTGGCGTCCTGTTGGGGTTGCGGTGGCGCACTTTGTGTTGCCCTTTGTTAACCCTCACGATACCTGAAATTCCCCAAATGGCATACTTTATGGACAAATCTAGGTATTTATACCTGGTTTTAGGTCCGTTAAAAAGCAAACTTGATGAAATTGCCCACCATAGTGATTTTGTGAGCTCTATTTCCAGTACCTAGCTACCTTCCTATACCCCTAAAGTTGGACTAATTGCGTTTCTGGAGCCCAAAAATTTGATTTTTTTGTATCTGGCTCGCCCAAAGTGGGATTTAGGTCCGTTAAAATGGATCAAATTAGGCAATATTAGTCATTGTGTGAGCACAATTTTCAGTACGTAGCTACCTTCGTATAACCCTAAATGTATCGTGTATCTGGTGGCCCAGATACTCGTGTTTTTCGTATCTGGCTTGCCGAAAGAGTGATTTGGTCCATTAAAGAGTAAAATAATTGGTCAAATTAATCAATTCTAGTAACTCCGTATCCACTTTGCAATTTTTACAGTGCTATGATTAAATTCTATGAAATGTCAAATTCTTGCGAAACACCAATTTCTTTTTCAAAAATATTTCTACGCTTTCATAAAATCTCTATGAACAACGATCTTTAGAAGCCACAACAAAAATACGTACCAACGCAAAAAATCAACGAAATGTAATTTGCTTCACAAGCATGCAATGGGCATTGCACAGCACAACAGTGATCGACCCACAGTTACAAAATACTAAGTTAATCGTTTGGAATGGTCAAGCGCCTTCATAATTGAGCGTACATAACCGTGAACTAATTCCCCAATACTCGGAACTCAGAAACATTCTTGCTACAATGGTAGCGCTGGCCATACTTAGTTGGAGCAGGAAAATGTTTTAAGAAGAAATCTAGACGGACGCCTCATGCTAACTGCCCCGTATTGCCTTTTGGACGCTTCGGACACGCTGACAGCTAATAAGATAGAAGAAACATTGTTCAGTGA
>JASANE010007916.1:0-41468 GCA_030248225.1 Trileptium ribeirensis
CGGATTGTGGAGGCAAAATTGATATCAGAAATCATGTTGCATGCGTTGGCAATTACTTGGTATCCGCAACGAATACGACAGCTCATTGTTTAGGCAGGAGATGGCATGGTAGAAAGGTTCAACAGAACTATGAAAACAATGATTTGACGATTGGGATTTGATATTACCATACGTTTGCTTTGCTTACAGGTGTAGTATCCACGAGAGCACAAACGAGACTCCATTTTACTTGAACTTCGGTAGAGATCCAACGTTACCTTTGGATATTTTTCTACGGCCGGTCAAACCGGTTGACCAGGTTGAGTACGTAAACGATATAGCAATTAGGCTTAACAAAGCATGGGAGCTAGCACAAGTATGTGTTGAGAAAGCTCAGGGTCGTCAAAAGCATTATCACGACAGAAAGGCTCGAAATCTGCCTTTTATGGAAGGTGATCGAGTTTTCCTACATGTTCCTGTCGTAGCGCGCGGAAAAACTAAGAAATTAGCTAGAACTTGGCGAGGACCGTATCGTATAACACGGTTAACGGACGATGGCACCGGAGCCATGATTGAACCGGTACATCGTTCGACACGTACGGTATCAAACCGTGTGAACGTTCGACGACTTAAACGAGTGCCGGATAATAACAAGTCCGGCGTGTCTAATGCCAACGCAGCACTAGGTAGTGAAAAAAAAACAATCCTTAATGGGCCAAGTAATATGTGTAAAAAGAAATCAACTTCGGCATCAGTACCAGTGAGGCTACTTAATAAATGGGACAGTAATGTGCGGTCCATTGCACAATTGCAATCTAACGCAACTAATAGTGAGAATAATAACACTTGCAACCATATTGAATCGGCAATGGACAGTGAGATACCGCTTAAAGGTCATACAGAATTCTGTACACCACGTGATTTGGAGAATATAGTAAAAACGAAAATCATCCATTATAATTTGCGTCCGAGAAGGAAGATTAAACAATTATCTTACTATGAGATGGTTGCTAGATTGATGCGATCGAAAATTTTGTGTATATATCTATTTTTTTATTATTTTTTATTCCGTTATACAGCAGTATATTCTTAACTAAATTACTTGTAAAACTTCTAAACTATTCAATCATTGTATAGAAATAATCTAACTGTTACGTTAATTGCGTCAAATATTAGTAACAGCAATTGCTCAAATTCAATCAGCTACAAATCGAATATAAAACAGCTCATGTCCTTTGAATCTATTGACATCGGGGAGGAACCCACGATTGAGCTTGTTGACGAAGATGACCTCATGGATGAGGCATTACGACCGACGACAACGGTGGAGACGGCAGCGCCACAGGAGCAAATAACAATTTTGGCTCCTGCGGATAACGGACACCGAACAAATTCTTCTGTGCCAGCAGTGGATACCGGTTCCAACGAGCGGTCAAGCGGCAATGATAAACCAAATGGATCTAGCATAAAAATTGGTCGTGATCAAAGCAACCGTAATCATCATGCAGTATTATCGGTATCACCGACGTCAGAGCTGCCACCATCCAGATATGGTGAGCCAATTACGCCACCAAAACGGCCTTATCCAATACACAAAGGCTGGGATCAGTGGCGTAGAGGACAACCAGCTTCGCCCACATCGGATAAATTGGGTGGCCCTGTAGCATTCGGCATAGTCAGTAATACGGCAGTAAGGCAAACCGATGCTCGGAATAATCGGCGAGATCTAATCCAGCGAAGAGATGATATTCGACAAGTAGTTTAAAGCGATTATTTTATACCGCCATATTATCGTCTTTGTCGAGATTCATCGACGAATGGTCACGACCGGCGATACTTCTATAGGCCACAAATAACGACAAACACAAGGGGAGCATCTCAGAATGCAACACAAAGGCCGCCGGAGATCAAATCTACACTTTCGGATTTTGACTGGTTTACCACTAAACGTGTGGTCAAGCCTAAACGTAATCGACGAAGTGTAAAGTGCCAAATTAAGCATGCTATGCGTGAAATTTTGAGGTCTGAATTGCATAAAGTCAAGAAAAATAACTTAGGTCGATCACTGGAAGCGGTTATATCAAAGATTCAGCCAAGTGATAAGACGATAAATGCAACCTATCGACCGCTTCAAAATGTTTTGCGGAAACAACAGCAGCAACTCCTCCAACAGCAAGTGCGACGACAACATTATAATCAACTAAGGAAAACGTTTGGACCCTCTGACAAGCTTCACTCATCGGGATCATTTCGATTTAAAGAATGGAAGAACCATTGCGTATCTCATGACAGGCAACAACAGACAGCAGATTTCGAGCGGCTATGGCAACACCGTCATGGAACGCAAGGAGCTGGAAGGCATGAACAACGTAGCGTTACTGTAACACTGTAACACGTGAAGACAAAGGAAAACAGTTGCAAACAAAATCCAAAAGGGCTGGCAGTCGTCGAGAAGAAGCAGTAAGCCGAACAGAGACGGTTCCAGTACAGAGACAAACGGTAGACCAGCTACCATCTTCAAGCAACCAATGGGACGAGCAATACTGGCGTTATGCGGAAAGCGAGTCTTATTTTCAATTATCGGTTCAACAGGAAGCAGATTTTGAAGCGCGCAATCGTCGTAAACGTGAACGTCAACAAATGTGGGAGCAAGGTCAATGGCCGAAAGACCGGCACACAAATCACGATGCTAAACTATAACTTGAAAATATAACCCATGCAGTACAATGTCAATCTACACAACGCCTTAATAGACAGTTCGATATATATATACAATATAAACAGTCGTCACTCAATATGAATCGGTTACTAGGGACATTAATATTCACAGTGTTCTACAGTATCCTTCTTATATCAACTGTTATTGTTCATAGTTATACACATTGCGATACATGAGACGCCTACAATGTCTCAAGAATCACGGTATGTTCAGGATAACGACGGAGATCAACCTAACTTCATAGGCTATGTTCAACATCACGAATATCACGAAACCCAGAACGCCGTAAACGTGTCTGCCAATGCCGATCGGAAGCGCGATAATGTCAGGAAGCGGGATAACAAGCCGGTACCCGAGCCTTAGTAGGTTATGACTAGAAGCTGTTTTAGCTCGAATAACGCTAGAGTTGAATAACTTCGTTTTGGATAAGACAATGTTATTACAGAGTATACAAATTTATGACAGGTTATAAACATATATGTTCTACAATATGTGCTATATGTTAACAACTATCATTTTATATTTTTTAACACGGGACGTGTTTTCGTAAAAATGGGGGTAATGTAACAAAACAAGGACAGCACAGCTCACCGTCTGGTCCAGTCGGCTGTACATGTATGCAAATGCAATTGTTATTATTATTGCTGAAATTTATTATTGTAATTATTATTATAATATAATTATGATTATGGTTATTATTATTATTATTTCGTTTCTACAAATTTTATGTAGTGCACTATTGTTTTGTCTTAAAATTATAAATTAGCAGCCGCTAAAAAAATATTAAATTCTTAAAAATCTAGCACAGTGTAAAAATTTGATTGTGCTTGACATTTCGAAGTTGTATTGTAGTTGGTGTATATAAGTGATGTTCATTTGAAGTTTGAAGTCAGTCGCTTCGTGGATTTCTGCTGTTTGGTGGTTTGATTTTAATAAAATTGCTACATCGGAAATTTATTTTATTCTCTTGTTTTTCGGGCCTTCGAGCGCTTGCGTTTGGTATAGTCGAACGCCAGCGCTAGTGCGGAGCGCCAGCGCTAAGCGTAATATCGGCGCGGCGTTTGGGATAGATAGCAAGGTCGCGTTTGGTCCAGACGAGCGCACCGATTGCTAGCTGTCCGGCCAGATTGATTATCTTAGTAATTGTTTATAAGTAATTTTTCAAACCCCACTCGCAACGTTACATAAGCACTACTGAATTGTGCGAAAATTCTAGCGGTCAAACGCCTCCGACGAGGATGCAAGGGAACCACTTGCCACCGCATTCAATAGATCAGAAACGATCCGACGTTAAGCGCCAAGGGATTGTCGGACCCTAGTGGGGGCTAAACTAGCTACAAATTAAACAGGCGGAAAATGAAACTGATCAACCCCACCGATGTATTTGATCGAAACTTCAATGTGACACCCGGGTAGGGAATAGCGATACGGTTTGCGACCAGGCGACGGACCCAACCTGCTACGGTAATACCACGTAGGCGTCCGGCGGGATCAGAAAATATTCCGTGAAGCGCTCATGCGGCCTGCTAGGCTCCGTAGCTTCTTGGGACCGACCGAGAGAAATACGTCCGTTAGCTCCGCCCATGAGGTTATGATAGCTGGAGTCGTATGGGAATTGCGTTTGGAAGTGCACAGTGCAGTAGATTAACGACACTATTATACTTGTATTCCGTTAGTAAATATTTTATGTAATTTCAAATAATATATCCTTATGTATACTTCTTCGGTATATATTTGGCTATATATTTGGTTTAAGTTTCAAAACATTTAGGAAAACATTTGACGTCACCAAAACAGGTTCAATAAACTATAAAGTGGCGTTTCAAAAAAATTATTTCGATCTGATGCGATTTAATCTCAAATAAAAACACGAAAATTAATATTATATTCTGGCTTCAAAAATATTTTCTTAACCTGATCTTTTCAATTTATTATTACATAAACCCATATTTACAATTTTATTACAACTATATTACATAATATGATTTTATTCTTTTTATGTAATGCATTTTGCGATATAAATATCTTCAATTAAGTTTTATGCTTGGCTTATAATGTATTTTTATATAACGTGTCGAAATCCATAGTACACACATGTATGTATATTTTGTATGTAATGTATATTTAGATATAATATATGTGTGCAAAATTGCATGGGCACAAGCGTATCCTATATAGGATCCTAATATATATGTATATTATAGTAAAGGGTATGCATAGATAAGTAGGATAATAAACATTGTACTTGTAAATGTATAAGCAATTATCATACCAAAGGATCAGTATTTATATATGTGTATGTATTTATTATGATGGTAATCAATCATTTATCAGCAACCCCCTCGCTGGGTCATTAATCACGTGATTATTCATCAGGGGATTAATCATTTTTGACAAATTAGTCATTAATCGTTACTTTCCTAAAAATTTGAGAAATCATTAATCATATGATACAGAATTGACATTTTTCCTAGGACTTTCGAAGGCCGTAATTTTTCAAAACAACGTGTCTCTCGACTATTACAACGTTACATTTGATATTGCCAGACATGGAACCAAGCGGTGCATTTACATGTATGTTGGTGTTCCTACACAAAGACAGTATGTTGAACAGTTCCCTGCGACTTCGACATTTTGTTGTAGTGCTGTTAAAAATCGTTTTCGGGTTATAGGGTGACACGAGTAACTAATCTTCTCCTCGGCTGTACGGTTTCGGTCGCAACGAATTCTAAAATGAGCCCATGACACCCAAAATAACACGAAAATAGTAATATCTCCACAACCGCTCGAGCTTCGGTCTCGTTTTGTAAATCAATTTATCCTCTATGTAGCTGCTAATGGTGGCCTGTTACTACTAGGGGGACAAAAGGTTTCTCAATGGGCCTATGGGACGCGAAATACACGAAACGAGTAATATCTCGGCGAACCGCTTGAGCAATATAGATGTTTTAATATCATTTTGTCAAGAAAGTAATCGTCTATATAGCTGTTAATGATATGCTATTGTTGTCCTTATTTATGCTACAGGATTGGTCAAAACTGGTTTTTCCATGGGCCCATGAGCCCCAAAATATACGAAAATGGTAATATCTCAGCAACTGCTGGAGCTATATAGGGATTTTTGGTTTCATTTTTGTAGCGCCATTCATCGCCCATATATTTTAGATTGCGAGTATAATAATCGAATATATCTTAATTGCTTAAGCAACATGGCTGATATTCGGTGGGTTATACATGTGTACATCTCAATAAATAACATATTCAATACTCAGAATTCACCATCTTGGCAATAAGACAAGCTACTAGAGTAATTGAATCAAAATAGAAATTGATCGAAATTTCATTTAATCGTAAACGACGAAATTTCGATCGATTATTTTGTGCTTCCTTTTAGCAATATTCCTTACTTGTGGCATATCCGCTTCTAATGAAATACGGGATTTTCGCTACTTCTGGTATTTGTTGGAAGGTGAACGGCAGTATTACACAGCCAGGGGATGGAGATGCTTGTTATACGATGATTTTCATGAAATTATCGGAATTTCGATGAACGTATGTACGAACACGAATTATTAAGTGCAAATTACAGGATACATTATTGTGATGTAACACATTTTGTACGTCCACTCTCATGTTCCTTACAATATGTAGCTAAATAAAATTGTGTTGACAACCAAACGAACTTGTGCTGTCTACATATTTCTTTAAGCAATGTCCACAATGAAACAATGTATAACCCATCACATCGTATTAGGTCCTCAGTATGATAAATTCCATGCCAATAAAATAGAATAAATGTGGAATTCTGACGTACTAACTGCCTAACATTTGAATGTCCGAAAGCGATGTCAAATAACACAAAATATCATACCGGCGCCACCAGATCGAGCTTGTTGCGTAGACAACGTTCGAATAACATCTATTATCTCCCATCTTGTTAGCGTTTTAATCTGTAATTAGAAGTTATATTAATAGTAGCAGGTTTTTCTGCAGCACATAATACAAACCTTTTTAAAGTTAATAGCACGCATAGTAATAATTATTATGATCACAACTTCGATACAATATGTCAAAACTTGTTTTTCAAGATTTATATTTTAAGCTAAATTGAATATTTCCGGCAATGCGAAATCAACTGGCTACGAACAGGTTTGACGCGCATCATTTTATGTTCGCACTAAATTAAATGAAGATTGTACTAGTAGAGTGTCTAGATAGCATCGTTCATAACGACACCTGTCATTATCTAGTTGTTCCCCTCGCTACATCACTACAATGCGCCACACAAAATGTATCTAATATCTAAGGTGTGTACTTTATTCAATAAGCGCGCAAGACTTCTATGGTCTTCCTTAATCATATAAAACATCTATGATAGCTACCGACGCACAACAAATGACACCTTACATAAGGTACAGTTGCAAACTACGATAATTGGACGTAATTTTATCTACGGGGGCTGGATGTGTAACACATGAAACTGCTAGACACTTGCGGACAAAAACTCGCCTGCGTCCGTTTATTGGGACTTACATTCTAGTGACTGGTGATAATAAAACAGCATTAGATACTAAACATGTAGTAACTTCAAATCGATGAAATGACACGATTCTGCTTGTGCCTATAGGGAAATGAACA
Source organism: Trileptium ribeirensis (assembly GCA_030248225.1). Lineage (NCBI taxonomy): Eukaryota > Metazoa > Nematoda > Enoplea > Enoplida > Thoracostomopsidae > Trileptium > Trileptium ribeirensis. The sequence goes on from JASANE010007916.1 coordinate 7,337, forward strand.
CTCATTACACTTACATCATCATCACTAATACCAAACTTTTTCAACAAAGCCTTGGCGTCTTTTAGCGAAAGTTTTCGCAAATCCGCATCGGTACCAGTAACTGACCGTTTCATGTGTTGCTTCAAACGTTCAGCTTGTTCAGGTGGCTGCTGGCTCTGAAAAACATCAAACGAAGCAAACTTCGCATTCATATCTACAATCGAACAGAAACCGAACAAAATTTATGTATTCTCGAACAACACTTGAACACATTTCGAAAAAAATTTTGAATTTATGGAATGAATTTCGAGCGAACATCGAACTGATCGCACTCATTTCTGGCGCCTACTGTATATAATATTTAGGTTAAAAATTCGCAAATTATGATTTCAATTTACTATTTTAATAAGCGCGTGCTTACCATTAATTTGATTTCAGCTTGCGTAAAGGGAAATAGAGGTATATTAAAAAGCCCCTTCTACTTTGAGAAAAACTGCGTGTTTACAGTGTTTAAATAGCTAATTTCTCAAGAATTTTTAGACCATTAAGAGAAACATACCTTTTCTGGACAGCACCAAAACAGCATTAACTCAATTTTTCACAACAGCGAAATTTTTTTACAAAACTGAAAATTGACCAATTTGCGGGGAAACATTACGTTAAAATTTGTGGATTTCTTCCAAGGGTGTAGCGAGGAATTTTGAAAGGGGGGTCGCGGCCCACAGTGGGTACCTGAAAGGGGGGTCCGGGTGGTCACGCTCCGAAATGTGAAAGCGAGGTCCAAAATTGGTATATTAAGTACGCCATAAACAAGGAAAAATGCAAGTGTTGCCAAAATAGCGAATTTTTATACAAAAATGTGAAGTTTGGTCAAAAATACGGTTGAAAGCAATTGTTTTCTAGTGCAAGAGAGGCTAGTTTTAGGACAATTTCCGACAAGATTTTCAACCGGAATCATTCCAAAAAAATTTTGTTTGGGGTTGAACCAAAAGGAGGGGTCGCGACCCCGCAACCCCCCCCCTGGCTACGCCCTTGATTTCTTCTCAATAGTTCCGTATTAACTAGTTTCATAAATATCTCTGTTGTCTTCAATATGACACCAAATCTTGAAAATAATATTGAATTTTCGGAAATTAATCTATCATCAGAAGGCAAAATAAGTTGTCATATGCGTAAATGGTAGTGAAGAGTATATAAGACCCTAATCAAAGCGCTATTTTCGATTACTTTGTGGTAAGAATATTTTGCCCGTGGTAGCTTGTTTTATATTGCGTTCAATAAATTAATTAGGATTACCATTATTTTATTGAATACCTAGCACAAACACGAAGGTGTGCCTGCAAATCTTAATGTTAATGAAAATTAAACCACGTCATAGAAAATTAGTAACCCGTTGGGAAGATAGAAACGAGAGCAGTCTGGGTTAAACTAGTCTGTGATTAGCTACGATTTGAATATTCAAATTTGAGCTTCATCAGCCTCTTTCAAAGCATCACTCCATTATCAATTAACGGTGTTTCCCACTTTCCCCAGGTTATGGCAGCCATGCTGCAGAATGGGGGATTCTAACAAAATACAACCATAATAATGCCCCTACACAATTTATTTTGAAGTAAACACAAACGGTCAACACATGAGAAAATGTTGACCATGAGATAAGAAATTATAACCTTATGCTTTACGACCCTTGCGCACAAACAACTAAGGTACTTAGCCAAAATTTTCTACAAACCGAAACTAAGATAAACAGCGAAACCTCTGAGTTGTTCTCAATAACCTTTACTGGAAAAAGAGAGCAATAATTTTGCTGTTGAAATGTGGCTATATTATGTAAACAGAGCAACAGGTGTTGAACCCTTTCATGCATACCCTTCATGAATATAGCTACTTAATTATAAAATTTCATTTTGCCCGTACTTCTGTGAAGCATCCCTGCAGAAGTTCTCACCACCGTTAAAGTGCCAGTGTAATATCTTCAGCTATATCAACGTTTCTAATCTTCTGACTTCTTCAAACTACCAAAATTATACCTGGGAAAATGCTTTCGCAGACCACGTTTGGAACTCTGGCAACTGAAAGTAATTTATCGGAGGTGGACGATTGAACTTTGGACCATAACTGTCGAAAAACGAGAAATATGTTTTATGACTAGGATTTTCAACCAAAATAAGAAAGTTCGCAGTTTTTACCCCATTGGAGAAAAATTCGCTAAATTTTTAGACGCGCAGAAAATTACTCGGGAGTATGAACTTGGGAGGCATGAACTGTAGGGAACCAGGGGAGGTTTATATGCCTAGGCATACCCTGCTCCAGTCCCATTTGGAGCAGCCAAATCATGATTACTGTTCTGAAACATAAGCATGGTGATAAACCCTGTTTCTACAATAAACTGATTACAAGCTTGACACACCTACGCATGTTTTGCAGCATCAACCTACTCCTGGCATTAAACTGTGCGAGAATCAACTACACATAATGTAACATACTAAACAAGTCGAAAATCATGTCAGCTGCACGTTAGAGACTCTTTAACTCACCTTTGGCGGCTTAATCGACTCTCTGATATACGAATATCCTTCGCCGCAACCCGTTGGATCAGCAACGCCTGTTAGATCTAATAGGCATTTCCCTTTCATACATGACATAAAGGCACGTGTTGTATTCCAAGGACCACATTTAACCTACAAAAACATTGATAAGACGTCAGTGGTTGAAAACATTTTCCGGACTAAACTTCACTTAATTTTCAACAAATCGAGATCATATTCGAAAGTTGCGAATTTCGAATACAATGAAGTGGTTTTCAAATATTATATGAACGATTACTACAGTTGAATTAATCGGTATATTGTTTTGTTCGTAATAAAAAGTCGAGCGCATGAGAAAGAAAATCGTTTCATCACAAACAAAATAAAGTCTACGTTTGCTGTGTAGGTGTTCCACTGTCCCATATTTTATAAAACAGATGAACAAATTAGTTATTTAAAATTTTGTGTGCCGATTAAAATACTAAATAACAATGAGAAACGCCAGAAGTCTTAAACTTATTCAGTGTAATCGCAACAGGTAAAAAGGCCGCCAAATTTTTTAGATTTCGTAATACGTGGAGCCAAGTCATGCTTAATTATTAGCACGCCACAACACAGGGTTCTTAGCACCGTTGCTGACATAATGAAATTAAAATGTTTCATAGAGTAGCACAAAATGAAAAACTGTTTATGCTAATATTTAAATGACTCTTGTAGACAAACAATTCTACATGGAGGCATCAACCGGGGATGCCCCAGCTCATAACTGGAGAACTCAAAAGACCTGGAGGGCGATTCCACCCAGTTTATCTGGGAGCTCCCTAATCAAACCTTGCTATCATACAGTAATCTGCCATAAAACTACAAATTTGTGTGCCTTTACGGTTGATTTCAATCGCACATATCTGCAAAGCGAAAAATTTAGCTATACTTACGCAGGAATGGAAAAAATTTAGCCAATCAGAAGAAATTGGATAATTTGGTCATGCTGAAAAGTATCTAGGATACATGACGAGAGGCTAAAATTTACCTGAGATGCATGAGCTGGCGAACCCTAGGATTAGGTCGATATACCTCTCCTTTACCACTGCCTCATTCTATTCGCTGAAAATTTTGCCGGGGGCGCCCGAGTTTGCCAGATGGTATTTTGTCAAGAAAAAAACGTTTAAAATCCATGTCAGAAACACTGCCAGGACGCATTTGATGTATAGAAAAACCGATTTTGAAGCAAATTTTGACAAAACTTGCGAAATTTTTGGCTTCACGGAGGAATTTTAGTGCAAATTTTGATAAAATTTTATGTAAATTTGACCGATTGGAAACAGAAAATTGGCCAAAAGGCGATAAACGGGGGAGCCCAAATTTTTGATTGGGGGCACTTGAAAATGTCGGAAGCCGCCCCTCCCCCGGGACTCTCCAAATTGGGGGCCAGGCATTTTTCAATTCCCCTGGTTCAAAACAAGTGGGCCCACGCTTCATGAACTCTAGCGAAATTTTGGGATTCCCCGGTTCATTGCCTGTTGGCAAATTTTTTGTTTCTAATCGGTCCAAAGTACATAAAATTTGATAAAAATTTGTTCTAAAATTCCATTTTAAAGCCAAAAATTTCGCAAATATTGTCAAAATTTCCTTCAAAATTGATTTTTCTCTCCATCAAAAGTGTTTTGGCGGTGTTTTTGAAACGATTTTTCCGTTTTTCTCTTGGCAAAATGCCCCTTTTCAAAACAGGGCGCCCCCGATTCATGCCCCCAAAATTCTAAGCGAAAGGAGAGCCCAACCCCCCAAATTTGGAGAGCCCAGTTTTGGGAATCCAGACAATAATACTACGTTTTACGTTTAGTCTCTTATTATCCAAGTTCAAGATAGAAATATGAATTGCGTTGTTGTATTTTTGCATGTGAGTAAACTACATATTATTAATCAGTTTAGTCTCTTACATAGTAATCAGAGGTTGTATCAAGAAACCTATAATAGTAAAATATAACCTAATCTGCTAGCTGGAAACATGACATGATCAATAGCAGTTGCATATTATTTTCCATTAAAATGTGCGCATTCAAGCTTTGGCCCGTGTCAACTTTAGGGGCCGAAGTATAATACATGCCATGCTGTTCTCGATATACTAAGCTTAAGTCTTAGCATAAGCTAAGGTTCCTATATAAGCCATATACTAAGCCTAAGCCTAAGTCGGGGGTCTGCGTACCGCTGTAAGCTGTTTTTTCTAACGTTATAACGTCCGGTCCCTAAAGTTGACATGGGCCCAAGATTTTTGCTTAAAGTTGCGCGAACATATTGCAGAGATACCTGTGCTCATTAATCGGAACCTACAATCCCTAAACCAAAAAATATGTCGACAGCCGTACCACCTCGGCATTACCGAGTTCCCGTCATTCGGGCATTCAGAGAGATTTAACCGGTTTTTGGAGAGAAAGCCATTTAAAATTTTTAAAAATTTTCTTTAAAAACACTGGCTGTATCTTTCGTCTTTGACCAGATATTCTTTGAAGGGCCACAGTCAGCGAAATTGTGATTATCCAACCCTTGTTTTAGAAGCATAGAACAATCTGTAAGCGCAAAGTTATAACAAATATCAAGCGCCAAAAAAGAAGCACCACAAAAATACACCTCATCTTCCATTTTAACAGGCTGGTCCTCGTCATCGTCTTCTTGAGTGAAGAAATATTTCTCGCCATAACCAGCATCCTATAATGACAAATCCATTTAGAACTTGAAGAATTACAACATGATTGTAGCAAATTATTCGTGAATGTGTGTAATTCGTTTCGGAGATCGTTCGAAAAATGTCACATTTTATTTAAAAACTGTTAGATTGTTTTAGGATATGTTTAAAATACTTAATTTAATATAAAATATTTAATGTATTAATTCAACTTATAGAAAATTAATACGAGAGTTGTTCAAAGTTTGTTCTGGCTTGCTCGCAAATAAGCAAAGGTTGTTTGATTTATGTTCGATGTTCGTTCGTTCGAAACTCAACCGTATTTCTAACGGGTAGGTACTGCACGACAATGATGTACACAGGGCAAAGGGACCTTAAATACTAATACTATCTTGTGCAACAAAAATATTCTTAGCTAGCAATGCAGACATAATACAAGCATCGTGTACAGTTGCTCATGCTATTTCCGTTAACGCTATTATGATATAAATTTTGTACACGAGTTGAAGTTAACCCGTATATTTGCGTTCTATTTCAGCCCTGTATGAGCATAAATGAACTGAATATACTGCATGCATCGTTCTTCTCCAAACAACCTAAATTCTATTTGGGAAAAGAACTGGGGACCCTTCCGTACTTTGCAAGACTGTAAAGCATTATAACTGGGAGAAACCATCAATTGTGTGTAATTTAACGATTTAACTCAAAACGTACATATTTTTACACACCATAAAGAAAAATTCGCATCTTTTTAGCCAAGTGGAGAAAATTCCTAAATGCATGTACATAGGGACCTGAGTGCATGGACTGAAAGATACCATAATTTAGCATGGGCATGAATTGGGAAGTTCAAAATTCCAGCCCGCCACCACAAATTTGCATAAATATACAATGATATTAATTCTGATTGCAAAATTATCGTATCTATTACTTTCTGACGCTGAAACGTACTTTGAGTCGTTGTTCAGCCGATGCCATACTATAGTAAGCACAACACATTTCCGGTGTGACAATGGAACGAAGTTCTTCTTGCGATGGAAGTCGGAAATCTTCTTTTAGAAGCCACCAATTCGGATCGCCATCTGAATCAATGTATTGTAACATATTAACAAAACTATTTTTCGTTGCCAGCACTAATTTGTGAGTCCCGTTAGATGTGTACAGCATGGTTGTTGTTATTCGCGAACTGAATCGTTCAAAAAACGCATTGACATTTCCACGACTGCTATCCACATTTTTGTGAACGCGAACATGGGTCTGTATGTACGAATATGTATGTATGTACAGTCAATGTTTAAAATTCAGTGTTATAATAAAAATCATTCAAAGTAATTAATAGTCTCAGGAACGCTGCGAAGACGTCTCTGATTGAAGTTAAGAGTCAGGTTTTAGTCGAATTTTTATGCAATTTTTGGTTTCACACTGGTATTCTAGAAAAAAAACTGCCACTTTCTTTATGTCAACTGTAGTATGTTTTTTGTAGACGACAGCAAAATTTTCCCAAAGGTCATTCACCTAGAGGAACCCAAAATTTTGCAATGGTTCACAAACCAAAAAGCAGCTGTTTTCTCCAGGAAGTACCGAAAATTTTGAAATATGCCAAGGTGTCAGGCCTAAATTGAAATTGAAGCCTAAATTGAAAAGCCTTAAATTTGAAGCTGTCAGCGTAATTATTGGTCTGGCTTCTCCTAACAAGGGGGAGCGGTATATCGTCCTCCACCAGATTTTCCCAGTTCATGCACCCAAGTAAATTTTAGCTTCCTCCCAGTTCATGACCCCTGGTGCTTTAGTGCGTGACTAAAAATAGGTAGTTTTGTTGATGGGCTAAAATGTCAACTTCCACAAAAATTTCCTTGCATGGCTAAGACAGCAAAGATTTTCCCTTTCGAGTATGAACAATTTAGCTTGTCTTATCGCCAAGTAGCTAATTCTGAGTGTTGAATGTGTAATTTAGGGACACAGCTATATTGTGCATAAAATTACTAGCAACTCTATCGAAATTGCAGAACGTAGTGAAGCATAGGTACATCTACGCCTTTTGCGTATAAAAGGTAAGACATAAATGGGTCATTTCACGAAGCTATGTAATTTTAAACACCACTTTTTGAAGCCAAAATGAAACGTTTTCGAATGTACAGTGTTTAGACCCGTTCCGACGTAAAAAACCTTGAATTTTTCGAATATCGACGTCTCTATGCAAAACGAACTTCCTGAAACCTGTTACATGGGTCGCAAAGAGCCCCCTGGAGTTTAAATTTTAATCCGAAATAAGTCTTTATTCTATAGGTTGACGCAGCGACACATGAACTATGGTCTGTTTGTATGCAAGCCGTACAAAAAGGGTCGAGGTCAAGCCATTTGGAGGACATTGTGACGATAATTGGTGCCGCTAGAGACCTTTTGAGGTTAAAAATGATCAATTTAGAACAAGCGTGTCGCAGAAGATTTTCTAGCGCAACGGATACAGCACATACAGATACCATTTTATGCTCACAAACCAACCATGAGTGGGAGATGTCCGACAGAAAATTTCAGGCAGATCCATAGGTCTTGTAAAAAGTGACACCCCGATATGTGTAAGTCGGGGGGGGGGGCTACACGTAAGTCGGGGGGAGCTACACCTGAAGTCGCGGGGGCTACACCTTAAGTCGGGTGGGGACCTACACCTTTCTACAACATATAACACGTAAAACCTTAACTACTTCTAGAGGTTCTGGATTTGGATTTGGTCGGGGGGGCTACATTTTCATTAAAAAAATTTAATACATGGCCCGATTCTAGTGGGGAGTTACTATATTTCTATCCGGCCTATTGTAAGACTGTATGCTAAATTTGGTTTTTTAAACTGAATTTTCGTAAGGTCGGGGGGGGGGCTACATTTTGCATACCTCATTTTTGGCACTTTGTGACCTTCGGCCTCATAACTAAGCAACGCAGACATACGCTCACATTCTTTTTTTCACTGACACCTGTACCGATTACGATTATCGTTATATAGAATTATTGGCGCTAGTGCACTTTGACATTATTTACCAGCGTATGCGAGTTGTCAGATGTGACCTAGGTCTACATGTCACGAAAAAAAATTCTGAAGCTTGGCGTCAGCTTCAGTGCCTATGTTTACCCCCAGGTTTTTCCGGAAAAATTAGCAAATATCAAACGATCACAGTGAAATGAAAAACACACATGTATCATGTGCTGGCGATACCGCGAACGTTTACAGTGGGACATGTGTTTTTGGCTTCATTTGGCCCATCCGATTTGTGGACCCCTAGCTCCTATGTTAGGGGCACAGAAGTCCACCATACATTATAATGACCGTCGTACAGCATATTACTACACCAAACAGCGCCATTAAATTTCCTTACAAAAGACTGGTGGTGTGGGCCAAAAAGTGCCGATGAAGCCCCCCCCGACCAAATTACATGGTTTCGTGAAATAACCCAAATAACCTTGCTTCCGTGAAGGGTACTAAAATAAGGTAAAATAATCCTCATTTTGCCTTCTGACCCCGAATCTTGCGGGCGCCATACCCCGTATCCACGGAATCATGAGTAGTACAGCAAAACGAACACCGACAATAAGGTTTCCATTCCCAGAAACCCCGAAGTGAAAATTTTCAGCCGCCAAGGACGTCAGAATTTTCGAACTTTGGGTCGATGAACTACGAGGGTACCATACCTCAAACCTCATAAGTCTAGAACCGGAGCCTTAATCGAAAACAAAATACATGTATCGGCATTTATCGTTTTACTATGAAATAAAACCAACCAGAGAAAAAAATTCGAAAGTTAACATAAAAATAACGTTGCTTCCGTGAAAGGTACTAAAATGGGGCAAAAAAACCCACATTTTGACCCCTGATCAGGCCCTAAAATCAAAAAACGCTCAAGGATGCCTGTCCGAATGAGCTAAAGATCATGAAAATCGGTTAAGTCGTTCCCGAGTTATAGCCGATCACACACACAGACGGAATTTAAAAGCTTGCACCCCTGCAACACACATTCAGCTTTACACTACGTTCTGACAACATGAGCCGCCGCATTTCAGCCATTTAGCTGAATATTTGAGGAGATATGCCCTCTTATTGAGTGCTAACACATACAGGATTAATTGCTCTAAAAAATGAGACCAATAACACTAGCATAGCTCGAGCAGTTGCGGAGATATTGACGTTTTCGTATATTTTGAGTCCCATGCGCCCATTCGAGAACCAGTTTTGATCCAAAATAGTAACCCACCATTACAGCTAATTAGATGATGAATTGCTCTGCAAATAAGACTAAAAACCGCCTATATAGCTTGAGGTGATATTACCAACACTAACACCACTATTGTGGTGACATTGCCAACTACATGTATTTTAGGTATCATAGGCTAATTAAAAAAACTCGTTCGGACCCAAATGCCACATCCTAAAAGAGCCGCGTACCAAAGCAATATATACCACACTATAGTGGATCATTTGCACTGAAAAATGAACCCAATTTGACTCCGATATCTACAAAGGCTGTCGAGATACAATAAGTAACGTAATTTTTGTGCACCGTGGAGACCCGACACGAGCACATTTGGCCCGCTTCATCGGGAGATGTTGGAATTCGGCATCGCGCCTAACTAACGGGTACAAATGGAGATTTCAAGCTTTCAAATGCGCTATCGCAAGAATCAATCCGCCCGACAAAGTTACGTTATACATGTCGCCCTATAAACCCTAATAACGGAGTATGTCAAATTTCACAGCTGTACGGCCTGTAAGAATTCTTCACTTCACTAGTTCCACTCGCTAAACTCAGAATTCAATTACGCCATATTTTACGTTTTCAGATAGTCACAGTACTTTATGAACTCCCCTGTTCAATTCCGAGATCCTTAGACGAACTTCAGGTAGTCACCCTCAGGTATGTTGAGTTCTCCCAAGTATCGAACTGGAGGGTCCCCGAGCTCATGCACCGGGTATAATTGTGCTAGTTTGGACCTGCCAGTTAATAAGTTTAGGATCATATTAATTGTGAATTATTAAGCAAAAACAATTACTTGAGACATATCTGAACGAAAAATATTTCAACATTATGTTTAAACCGTGCTAGCAAATTCATCTTGTTACGTTCCATTATTAAAATCTGATAAACATAGAACAGAAAAGGATTTTAGACAAAAACATAGATAGAAAAAAATGAAAATTTCAGCTATACACATCGTGTCGGCGCCAATCTCCGTTTCTCAGGGTTTTCAACTCGATGTCAAATGCAGCAATTGAAGCCACAAATAGCTCTAATCATTATCGATATATGCTTTACAGTACTCTATTAGATTAGACTTTGAGTAACGGTGCGATAGATTTGCACTGGTACAATAGTAGGACCCTTTGCATCACCGTATTCTAATTCTTATAAACCCAGACCAAACCTCTGAGTTGCAACGCAAAATCATATTAATTTGCTCATACATATAGTCCTACCATTAGTAACTGATATGTTGTTGAGCACCTAAGAACCTTTGCCTATGCTTCACCCCATTTTTTACATCTGAAAGCAGTGTTCAGACGTTTCAGCCTCCTGGCGACAATATTCGCAGAGACCACTTTTTCTTAGTTTCATAACCTTAAAATGAGCATTTAAAAAATTATGCCCAGTTAAAATATGTATAGCAATCCGGAATCTATCTTTACTAAGCTTCCATAGCAAAGCAAGATCTACTATAATTGACTTCAGGAAACAAAATCTTAGTCTGCCTGCAATTTATTCCCCCTCTCCACCGTCTAACGTGTTGTCCAGACAGAGAACGCGCCAGCGCAGTATTCATCATGGAAGAGGAAACTGGAACACAAGTTTCCGGCCCAAACACCTTCAGTAAAGCCCCTTCTTTGCAATGCTGTCTGCAATTTTGTTACCCCTAATGCCTGAGTGTCCCGTGACCCACGACAAACAGAGCACATTTTCGGCACCTAATCGATTTAATTTCTTATGGCATTCAAGAACAGTGGCTGACAACACCAACGGCTTGTCTAAAGCCTTACGTGCGGCCTCGCTGTCACTGAAAATCCAGATATTCCTTTTCCTAGTACCTTGTTCCTTAAGATGTTCGTCACATCTACAAATTGCTACAAATTCTGCCAGGAAAATCGTTGCTTTCCACACTAATGCGAAGTAAAATCTATGTATATTATCAATAACGGGTCCTGCCCCTACTCTAACTCCACGATCTGTGTCCATGAGTAAACCGTCAGTATAGCACACAAGATCGCCATCTGACTGGGTTCCCTTATGTGTTACACACCATTTCCTATTCCAACTGAAATAATGTTAAAATTCTGTACGTTGGCATTACTATAGTATTACCTATGCCTCGGGCGAATCTTTGCAACCTTTAATATCCACTACTCTCGCACTGAGCAAGCCATAGCCCAGTGGTTCTCTGGTGGTAGTAGCTTTCAACTGCCAGTTGATCAATAACGAGATCAATAGGTCTAATTCCCATAATGGCCCCTAGGCCCTCCAGAGGAACAGAACGAAGTGAACCTGTAATCATACGACTATGACCCTTCAAAAATTTCCGCAAATAAATTTTAAATTTGCTCCACCACATACCACAGCCGTAAGTCAGAGATGGAAGCACTACCGCAGTATAGAGTTAGGACATCGATTGTGGCCGTAGCCCCCAATTAACGCCAACTGCACCATTTATAGCAAAGAGAAGTTTTATTGCCTTCTGAGATGCCTGTCCAATATAACATCTCCAATTCATTTTTGAGCCTAGATACAACCCTAAATATTTTAAGTTATCGCAAGGCCTCAAAATAGTACCGTTCAAGATGATGTCCCTATATTCAGCCCTTGATCTCTTACGAGTGATAACCATAGGTTCTTTTTACTCGAACTTATCGAGAGAACGCTCCTACTACTCCAACGTAGCATCAAGTTAAGCGCTTTTTGCATACGTCTACATGCGACACCCAGAGACGTGGCGGAACAAAGTAAAGTAACATCATCTGAGTAGGCAATACTCAAAACTCTCGATTTGTCAAAGTAAGCCAGAAGATCATCCACAACTAAGCTCCACAGCAGGGCTGATAATACACCTCCTTGCAGGAAACCCCTAGTAGCTCTGACACTGGCCGTTGCTTTGCCACAACTGTTCTTGAGTTAAGCAGGTTTTTTAACCAGTTCTTTATATATTCCGTCAACTGAAATCGGTTGACACCAGCTAAAATGTATTCTATCATAGTACTGTTAAAAACTCCAGACACATCCGTAAAACCAGCTACCACGTATTTGCCTTTGTGCACCTCCCCTTAAATCCAGGATGTGGTAGCATGCAGGGCCGAGATTGTACTCCTACCACACCTGTACGCCTGCTGATTCCGATGTAGCGAATACTTGACCAGTATCACGTCCCTGATATAATTATCAATGATTTTCTACATAGTTTTAAGAAGAAAGAAAGAAAGACAAATTGGTCTAAACGCCTTTGGATCCATATAGTCCCTCTTGCCCGGTTTGGGTATAAAAATTACATTAGATAACCTCCACTGTGATGGAATATAGCCAAGCCTCAGGCTAGCCTTAAATATAAACTGCAATAAATAAACAGAGCAATCGCAGGATAGCCGAAGCATGATTGGATATACACCATCAACTCCTGGCGATTTGAAGCTTCCAAAGGAATTGATCGCCCATTTGATTCTATCTATAGTCATCAAGTTACTTATTTCCAAAAGCTCGCTTGTTTTTGAGATCCTATGAGTCTCCATCATTCTACACGGCGGCGGGGTTTGAAGAACAGTGACCGATGATGGAAAGTAAATAGACAGCATAAGTGTCGCATAGTCGTCAGCACTGACCCGGCCATCTACATTGATTGGTCTACCCAGACTTACCACAGGCCTCATCTCAAGTATCTTTTGCATACGAGAGTTCTCGGCCGTGCTATTAACCTTGTCACAAATTCTCCTCCAGCTCATTCTCTTTGCTTCATGAATCATTCGCTTATAAATGCGCTGTTGTCTTCTACACCTGTCCCATTCACTCTCAGTTTGAAAGCGTCTGGCCTCAGCAAAGGCCTTCTTGCGCTGTGATTCTAACCCATTATTCCACTAGCGATTCCTATTTTTACTATAACATTTCTTCTGACATGATGCTTTTCACGATACTTCTAGTACACTAATCACGAAGAAACACGGCTAGGTCCAGCTGGTCCGCCGTTATGATATGCTCTGGAAAAAGTTTCTCTGATACCAGTTGCGCAAACTTAGCACCGTTCAGACTTCTAATATTAAACCTACATTGCTCAATCGTATCGTCAACATTTGCTAGTTCAAACTGAATAAATCTGTGATCAGATATTGAGTAGACCTCCGACACACACCAGCCGCTGATCGCACCAGCAACTTTGCTATTTGCAAGAGTTATATCCAGCACCTCCCTTCTAACGCGGGTGACAAACGTTGCAATACATCCAACATTCACTACATCCAAGTCTGCAGTCATCAAATAACTTACCAGGTCTGTCCCCCTATCATTCACATTAGTGCTACCCAACATTGTGTGCTGAGCTTTAGCATCACATCCTATGATGACACCAATATTCCTTCAATTTGAGCAATTCACCAATCTTATCATGCTCTGTGTGACCACATTACATCCAGCATCGTGTGGAAGATAGAGAGAGGCAAGGTACAACTCAACCCTGCGACCCCCTACAAACCACTCTATTTTCACTACGGTACAATCTTTGCTACATAGATGATTCATATTAACTGCCATTTTGCTGTTTGACACAAAGAAAACTGTTCTTATTCATTCAACATCACCTGTAGCATAAAACAACGTACATGTGGTCCCTGGTAGGCCTGCCGGGTCCCCTTATGCAGTACGGCTCCTGAATTAACCCTACTGCAAAATCACTACATTTGTTTAAGTCTTCTAGCTAACTTTAAGGAACCCAGTTTTGAGTGCTGGGCATTTATCTGAATAATCTTGAGTCTACTCATTGCTAAACTAAGGCTAGAGTAGCTTCATTAGATTCTGACTACATGAGAAATCTGTGTGGATGCCCTACTGCCCTCCCCCGAGTACTCTATTACAAACTTAATTTAACATGAAAATAACTACACGTGATGTTTATTTGATGTACGGTCGGGCCCTGTTCCAAAACCACGAATTAGAAAAAAAAGTTCTTGGTCTAATCTTGCTCGATAATTTGTTTTTAGTTTTATGATTAGGATTGCAAGCTGACAACATAATGAACCAAACCGATCTGCATTTTCCGTGCAGAATAGTGGATAAAGAATTAGGTACAGCACATACATTGTTCCAGATTGTTTCTTACCTACGCGTTTCCAGTTAGCGCACATTTTTAATCGCTTCCGCACTCCACTTTCCACATAATGTGGAAAAGCTCGTTTAACATCATCCATACGAACCCTACGCGGCATATCTGTGCTTGCCCAAAACAGACGGTAAATGTAAACCTGAAATTAAAAATAAATTTAATTATACAAAAAGATTGTATACGACCAAAAAGCTATAACATTTACAGACATTTGCAGAATTAAGATCCATGCCGGTTTGCGGGTGAAAAGCCATTATAGTGTAACCAACAGTGACAACTTAACAGAATACTTACCGCGAGGAAGTCTCGAATAAACGTTGAAGCACGCTTTGACTTCGGACTCGGTACTTCATATAATGGACACAGTTGGCCCATACAAAAGATTGTCGGTATATGTCGCAAAGCGTAACCCGAAGTACTGGTGCGTACAACCAAAAAATCAGTCGTTGGCGTTGCATGTTGATACATTGGAGCACGAAACAAATTATTTTCCAACGCCTAAAATACCATCTTTGGTTTCAATATACTCTCAAGTAATAGAACTAAAACATTGCGCCATAATCAAAGTTAAAATCGGAAGAGTGGGCTCGGCCCTGGAAGCCCAGGTCAACATCTGGGGCGTGGCAACTTGAGGGGAGGAAAATACATGTGTAAAATTCGAAAATGAGCTAAGAAAAATAGGTTAAAAATTTTTAATTTTATAAAATCGTATAGCGAACAGAAAACGTTGCATTGCAAAAACGTTTAAAAAAGTTTGAAACGTTAAAAAAGTTTGTAATGAACAATAGCAAGCTGTTGAATGAATAAATAAATTCTCATATATAAGTGCAGATATAGAACTAGAAACTTGCAAGCGAGGGCGAACCGGAGAGAGCATGGCATCACCACTTTTAAATTACCGTTTTCTTTGATCACCCGTAAGGTTGTGTTTGAAGTGTATGCAACAGTAAAACCTCTTAAACCCAGAACACGTGGTGAAAATCCTAAAAACTAGTCGACTCTAAACCCATAGAAAACAACTGACACCGCATCAAGTATCTGTGCTGGTCTCTCGATAGCCAAACAATCGTATTCAACATACCAGAAAACCTATATAGACAATTCTTGATGATTTGTACGCAATGCGCAACCAAACAACTCAAGATAGACTATATTATGGAAATAGGATTCATTGACCCTAAACCCATGAAAGGGCATTAAATACGCATGCGCGACTCTAGACAACCAAATCATTATATTCAGCATACCAAAAAACCTATATACTAGGCTATTTGTGATGCCATGTACCAAACTTCTGAAGACATTCTGAAATTCTATTTTCTGGCAATCGGGTTCATTTACCCTAACCCCAATGAAAACGTTTGAAAAGACATAAGATAGTCGTGCTGGATTCTCGATAAACCAACCATGGTATTCAACCTACCGCAAAACCTATACAGACAATTCTTGATGACCTGTACGCAATACGTAACCAAACAACTGAAGACAGACTATATTGTACACAGCCGTCCGAAAAATGGGGGGAGAACTTCGGGGGCCCCGTGCTTGTTCTCGGGGGAAATTTCAAAGTGGCGGAATAAATTTTGCTTAAAAATACTAAATATTTCCATATTTTCATATCGTTTTACTATTGCGTTTGTAAATAGTCGTATTTAATGTTTAAAAACAATTTGCAAACAAAAAACATAAATTTTCAAACAAAATTTTTTGGAGTTGAACATGTTGGTTTTGGCCGAGTTGGAAGGACGGACATGGAAAAACATCTCACGAACATGGGGATTTGAAAAGTGGGATTCCCCCACTGAGGACAGGCCAGGTTACACACATTGCAATAATTAATCGATTGCGTTTCAAGGCCGTGATCGTCACACAGCAAAAAACCTTACACAACAGATGTTACCTTCGTAGAAGGTCCAATTCAGGCTTCACCAAAGTAGGAAGACGACTGACCCTTAGACAGTGTTCACATTGCAACCGATCCGATTCGAGCTGTGTGCACATTGCATCCGAACGGGTCCGGTACCAAATTTTATAGTTATCGTAATGTGTATATGTATTTATTTTTAATACTACTTCATATAATTCGTATCCTAAACATTGTGATTGCTGTGTCATATCGGATCGGATGAAGTGTGCACACTCTATATAAAACACAAGTCTAATTCGACCGCATCGGATCGGATTGGACGCAATGTGAACAAGCCCGTAAATTTTTAGATGCACCTGGTAAAAACTAGTGTTCCCGGAAAACATTTTGGGCTCCCCCAGGCAAAACACAACTAGTTGGCAAAAAACTTGGCAAAATTTCCGCAAAAACTCCTGATGAACCTAAAAATTCGATTACATGGAGTAAAAAATTTCGCTAAATAAATAATTTTCATCTGAATACATAGAGTTAAGTTGCGTTTCTGAAGTCATTTATTAGCAAATTCATCGTTTTTCATTAAGACTGTTGGATTTTGCTAATTTTAGCTTCTGAAGCCACTCTGTGCAATAAGCCCCCTGACAAAATCTGTCGCGCATGGTTTGTGTTACCCGGAATAGAGAATGGAAAATTTTCACCCAACGATTCGGTTTGCTTATGCACTCCGCCCGAAAAAAACCCGCTGGCCTGTCCCTCCACTTTCCAAATCCCCCATGAAATTTCCCTCATGTCCGTCCCCACACTCGGCCGAAACCCCCATGTTCAACTAAATCCAAAAATTTTTATGTTTGAAAAGTTATGGTTTTTTGCAAATTGTTTTTAAACAATTATTTATGGTGGTAAAACGTCGGTTTATAGCTTGAATCTACATGCATGGCAGTAAAACTACATGAAAATATGGAAATATTTAGTATTTTTAAGCAAAATTTATCCCCCATTTTGAAATTTCCCACGAGAATGAACATTGGCCCCTCTGCGAAGTTTCCCACACCTTTTTGGAGGACTGTGAACCAAGGAATAACCGGAACCGTCCATTTAAACTGGATCCGAAACCTGATCTTCTGTATTTATATATAGTAAAATAGATGAAAGAAGAAATGAAGGTATAGTGGATTTAAAATGCATAAAAAATAACTTTTACATTAAACTTAATGTATTTCGATGGCATTATTGCCTTTTTGAAACTTTAGAGACTGAGGAAGCTAGTAATGTTTATTTATTAGTCAATATGCTGGTTTTTGGACACCAAGAGCAAAAAATGCCTTCCACTATACACCATTGCGTATAATGCGTCAAATTGAATGTGCTTACAAAGCTTGAAGCGTAGAGTACACACTTTCGCTGTCTCCAATCGCCTCCCTTTACTGTCAGAGACACTGTTTAGGCTAGCGTTGGACAAACAGTGCCCGTCAGTTAGATCATAATGATGATAACTTTCTAATCAGAATGCTATAAATGAGACAAACTGTGACGCTGCTCGCACAGTTTCAATAAATACAGTTCATTACCAAGAAAGCTGTTTCTAGCAGCGTTGCAGATGTAATAAAATCGACGTGACGCTGCTGCATTACGCACTTCCCTGACGTAATGCCCATACGACCCCGGCTATCGTGAGTTCAAGGGCGGACCTGACGGGTTTCAATTACTCGAATGTCAGGCCCAAGAAATGACGGAGCTTAGCAAGCCGCAGGAGCGCTTCACAGGATGTGTTCTGATCCTGCCGGACGAGTTGCGCACGTAGTCTACGAGGTACTACCTTTGATGTCCCCAGGGAGGTCGGCTCCGTCACCTGCTCACAGGCCAAAGAGACCGTACCACTATTCCCTATCCACGTCAAACCCGCGAAGTGTAAAATTCTTTCTAACTTTCTAAAAATGGGTAATTTATTTAGTTTTATTTTAGCCAGTGGCCCCCACTAGGGTCCGACAAATCCCTAGACGTTTAACGTCGGATCCGCGCGTATCTAAATTTCCTGTGTCGGGCGCTCAGCGTGAGTTTATAATTTTTCTAATTTGTCGCACTAGTCGTACCTTTACAACAAACATCATTAACAAGCTTATTTGTAATCGGCGAGTCACGCTGAGGTTTGCTTCTTCGATGCGCGTGTCAAACCTGAACGTGGGTCGTCGACCGGGGTGACGGATTTCAAACCCCCTCAGTTCCTATCGCTACTACGGGTCAACAAAACACTTGCACAATTCAAGTCTTCAGTGAGCATTTATTGATGAGTTGCACATGAACTTATGGGTACACGGACAGTTACATATTGTACGGGCGAATACAATAAACGTTATGTCACAATTATGGCACGCGAATACACAATGAGCAGAGCTTCAATCGGGGAGGGTTGCGGAGTCATCGCCTTTTTCACTGAGCTCTCACAGCTGAGTCAAAACACGGCATGTACTGTGAAGCCTTATCTTATGACAGCTGCGCTTACCTTACTCATGTAAAACAGCAGTGGGTCAAATTGAAATCAGTACCGGTGGGGGCTACGGTTAGTTATCGACATAATAAAGGCGCCATCGAACTAACTGTTTGCTCGGTACTACGCCTGCTAACACGAAGGGAACTCCGACACAACAATAGGTTCGGGTAAGCGAAAGGAGGAAACGAGGCGGGGTATACGGGGTTGAGCGTGCAATGGGACGTTTGCGAGACTTCATCTTGCTCCTTCGAATCACAAAATTATGGTACATGATAATCAGTTATTGATACTCGCAGCTAGTAGCGATATTGGTTAACCTATGACAACGTGATACAACAATCCATACAACAATACTTATTAAAACCATGACAGTGTTATGTACTGCTCTTCGGTACGACTCCTGAATTCTTTTCTAAGGGCGCGACAACGGTATGAGATTTATGCTTCTGTCCTACTCGCATACATACATACGTACTTGGAATGACCATATAAAATTCGTATGCTGACTAACTTCGGTGCTTATTCTTTATTCAATTATTCTACAAACACAATGGAATTGGGTCTCCAATTGCGGTTGATCCCTGATCTAGATCAATACAAATGTCAGACATTTCGAGTACACCAACGTGAGTTGTAACAACATGAAAAGGAACGATCAGGCGGACTTGTGTTTCAGACAGTTTAAGGGTCCCGGTAGACGGAGGTTGGGACCAAATTTTAAGCTTTTTTCCTAATGCAAAATTTTATCTAATTCACTATGCGGGTTGTACCTCTGATTTTAACTAAAACGAATAAGATCAGTGGCGAGGCCTTGTAGGCCATCGGCATTACTCTAATGGTACGAAAGCCTACGTCATTTTGACTAAAAAAACGTTCAAGAGCGAGCTCTCTTTGATGCTAAAATTTAACTGTTAATCTGGACAATTTCTACTCGACGAAACGAGGCAGTAAACTGAGGCCCCGGTTGTCAGGACAACCGTAGCGAACTTACTAACTGTAACTCTTTCCGTGCGCGTCTTTAATTTACTCGGGTTTCTAGTTTTCGGTTAAGATTTGAGCTTAATTTCCGTAGGGGCTGGAGAAAACCTACGATTCTTGATATCTTCCCAATTTACCAGCCTTTCCCTACGAACCTTTGCATGGAGGCTGGGTTTGACCTCCTACATCGTTTTTCTAGGACCGGGATAACGGTCATCACAAAAATCGGTCGGTCGGGCCGAGGCCCGGTAGACCCGACATCGCGTCTAGCGACGTCGTCAGTTTTGTCAATCACAAATTTTACCATTATCAACAAATTTACCAACTCTGGTAAATTTGATACTGCTGCTGCGGTGGCAGCGTATATGAATTTCGCGGCTACGTACAGTCGAGCTGCATTGATGATGACACTCAATAGAGGAAAGCTAAACTACAGAGTCAGAAACTTAGAAACTGTGTGCAAAAGCAAGACCAATATCCATCTGTAAAACTGCATATACTGTGGAGAAATCCACGAATTCTACGGAAAACCTGAGCGGCTTTTGCGCTGCTCGGATTTTATTTTTGTATAACTTTTGAGCGGGCCATGGCTTTGCCGGGCTCAATAGCTTAAATGAAAGGCCTAGGGGGCCTCTACATAGGCGAGAAAAATCATTAGAATTCCTGGAATAAGTATCTAATTATTGGCGGGTAAAGTTCGAGTAACGGCGGATCCCTGTCGGGCCGTCGGGTTTATGATTCCAGCATGCTGAAGTTGGGTTTTGTGATGATACCTAAATGTAGACATGCTTACGAAGAAACTGCGAGAGTTTCACTAAGATTCTTTGAGGGAATCCTGAAATATTTTAGTTTTAACAATGTATTCACATTTTGACAGGGTCAGGCCATTTCCAGGCCATCGGGTTTAGGGTTCCGACTCGAAACTGACATGATTTAGAATCCTATTCGTTAATAGACGGTACTATAAAGAAACTGTCAAAGTTTCAGTAAAATTCCTGGAGATGATCTTGAAATATTTTAATGTTAATCTTGATTTTACATTTTTGGCGGGATTAGGCCCTTCAGGGCCGTCGGGTTTGGGGTCCCGACTCGAAATCGAGGTGTTTTATAGTCTTATTTGTTAGTAGACAGTGATACAAAGAAACTGCTAAGATTTCAGCAAAATTGCTGGAGTAAATCCTGAGATATTTAAATTTTCACCTCTCGGTGGGAACGTGCCCCTTTTAGGGTCATCGGGTTTAAGTTCCTAGCTAGATATTTGAACATTTAAACCTTGAAGCTTTGGTTCGGATCCTGATAGAGATCCGGATAGAATTTTAACCAAATTTTTGGGTTAGCTCTCGAAATATATCAAATTTCTCCCTTAGTGAGCCGAATCGCTCACGGTGCTTTTTCTCAGTATGTCTGTTTGTGGTTCAGCATAAAATTTTAACAGACCGGCGTTGTCTATGACGCTGTTGTCTTGTTAACGAAACTTGCACGGGTTCCTAACGTAAATCGACACAAAATATTAGTAAGTTCCTACTAACAAAGCCAAGAATGAACGGACGAACTCTTGTCCACGGAAATCATAAACCACTTGAAATCTTGAAAACCAATTCTGGTAAGTCACGAGTAAACCGTGCACGCACATGTATGATCGTGGATGAGTCGGAGTACTAATCGAAACGTCTTGTTTAACCTAAATGCTTTCATGAAAAACAAGGTTTGTTTAACCTCGGTCAGCTCAGGGAAGCTTTTCCTAACTCTTAACTCGACTCAAGGAACCATGTAAAATTCTCGGCGCGAGTGTCGCGCTCGTTTGTGTCCTAACTCTTTGACCGAGGGAGGTTCAACACGACTACGGCTACCGAATTAATTTGTCTGGGTGGCTAGGTATCACCTCGCGCCTGCGGGACAAGCTAGGACGGATAGTGTTAACATGTAAACGGAAGTGTGGACGGGGAGTCCAGGAGGCTTGGGCAAAAGCTAATCAATACGAGCTGATCATTCCTACCTTAACTATTCTCAAAACCAATCCTATCCTTATTGATACTTATCGGTGGTTAGCCTACGACTTCCCATCTACACTTACAGATCGTATCCTTTGACTCTACGTCCATCGCGGGTGTCCGTCCAACCACAGAAGCAATCAGCAAAACCATAAGAAACACGCATACTAAAGCGAAACTGTAACACTAATGAAAGCGACAGAGCCGGTTTGCAAAACGACCGAACTCTGCGCTGCCGCAGTCGCACTGAACACTGGAGACTTTGTGCGTCTCCACTTTTAAACTCGGACGTTTGAAATTTTGAAATTTTTCAAATTCGTGGCGGTTAAAGTGCTTGCTCAGCACTTTTGGTCCGAATTCTGATTCAATCTTGCCTAACTAAATCAATACTCTTATCGGCCACATTCCGATCATATTTCCAAAAGTTTTGGGCCGCTTTTATTATAAAATCTTATTTAATTCAGTATGATTTATGGCCTTGTTTATCTCAAATTTATATAAAATGTTTTTAAAGTCCAACTACCTTTCCAGAAACTTCTACATAAAGTTAAGCTAAATTCCGAATTTATAAAATAAACTATATCTTTTATACCTATACAAACTGTATATTAATATAATCTATAACCCTTCAACGTTAATTTCCTATGAAGCTTTTCGAAATCTACCACACAAACTTCTACAAACTCTTAATGAATTGTATGCTGGATCAAACATTAACTTTAAGCTGGGGGGGTCGAACTTGTTTCTTCAAACACTGCTGACTTCGCCGAGCACTGTAGATCAAACAGCACTTCTAATACCAGCATTAATATCAACTTTAAATTTTATATAAGTTTTATAAGAAGTATCTCGAAACTACGATGCTTCACACTTGATATAACTTTATTGACACAGTTCATATAACTTCCATATCTAAATTTACTTGTCCAATACTCACGACACGAACACTCAGTGCAGGTCCACTATAACTTTTATATTAGATTGATATAAAATGTGTGGCTCCCTTCAAACTTGTTTGCTTAAAATGTACAGGCTCGAGCTTACTACTGCTGATAAGAAATTCCAGAACACTAAACTTCGTAAAACATATATTAAATTGATATCAATTTGCAGGGCTTCGGATCAAACAGCGTTTATATAGTAGCTGAGACTACAGCGGCCGTGACGGCAAGCGACTACAACCTCCTGTACTGCGGAATAAAATTAATATCAAATTATTTGTTTAGTTAACTTTTGCTGTTAACTCCCATACTTGGGCTTGGCGTTAGAATGGAGAAACGCGACTTAAGTAAACAAAAGAAAAAGGAAGAAGGGCAAAAGGAAAAAAGAGGGTGGGGGTCTCTGGGCAATGGCCGGAGTGCCAAACAACACCGGATTCGGACTTAGAATGTCCGTCCGGTCAAAATGATATGTAACAGGACCGTATTCGCTCTAAAGGGAAAAATAGACTCTCGGGGGAGGGTCCATGTCAAATTTTCTCCGGGTAGGGTGTTTTAAACGGTTCCCCTGAGTCCGGGGTATACTTTTCTGGGGTGTTTTATATATTTTTTGGCTAATCCGACGAGGGGAATCTAATGAGGAGTGACACGCCTGTCGGGGCGTTATTTTGAAATCTTCGTGTGGGGTATCTAAAAGTGGGCGCAGCGGGTCCGGTCCGGGCTCAAATTGAAGCCTCGGGTCTAAGGATCATAACGATGCCCTATATATAATTTTGCGTTCAATATTCGTTGAATCATTTGACTAATTGTATTCTACCGGCTTACTTATATACTAATTTGTCCCTAAGTCCGTGGATCCGGGTCGGATTGCCACGAAACCGGTCTCATTCGAAAGACCGTAAAATTTTTTAGGATAAATGTTAAGTACTTAGTTTTGAAATTCCCAACGGTTCCGGAGTTATGGACCGGAGCCGATACTTTCGGTACCAAATTTTCCTAAATTTCTAACTTTTATTTCTTATCTCAACCAGCGCGAATGAACGCTGGTAAATAATACTTTGTAAAACCTAGCAAATTACCAGTGTAGGAGCACTGGTAAACTTTATAATTTCGGTTTGCTCTTATAATTTTCAGGGAATTTTCTCAATTGCTGTTCGCTTTCGAGCGAGCTGCCATATTTTTCTGTGGTCCTCATTCGTGAGGGCGGTCGTGACGGGTCTTCGTCACGGCCAGTCGCTTCAAATAACAATTCATAACCAATTTTGTGGTCCTACCACTCGGGGTAGGGCAATTTCTACGTAGACACTTATTCTGGGTTCAGCGGGGGAGTCGTACCGTCCTAAAATTCTCGACAAATCGAGTATGGCAAGGGCTCGCCATACTCGCGTTCTGTACCTATAAAACATCGGTTTGCGTGCGTAAAAATTTCCTAAGATTCCTTCTAAAATCACGGCAAATACGTTACACTCTAACAATCGTACTTCCAACCTAAAATTTACAAAAATTACGACAAAGTATGACAAGCAGAATACATCAATTCATGGCAAAAACGCAGGCGCTTTTATGGCCTGAACAATCCAATAAAAGTACAATTATAGCACTAAATGATCATAAAATAGTATGCAATGGTAGCAATAGGGCGGCGCTTTTATGGCCTCATATGATAACAACGAACGGTATGAATACATGCAAATGAATAACAAAGGTTATCTCAATCAAGCGGCTGGATCGTGTACCTAAAAATACATATGAACAACAACACTGATTCCAACGGTACACTATCATATGATACGATCAAGATAATACATATCGAAAACGTGCCTCCATGGCCATCAAAAGTACAACAAAGTGATATCAATGGTACGTAATTCGAACATATATATATGTCAGTGATGCCTTTATGGCCAATGGTAACATGGTAAGAATCGTGACATCGTCAATATATATATCAAGACGTACCTTCGGGGCACTACAATCAATATGTATTTTGATGGATATAAATATCTGTGTATACGGTTACGATTCCTTGACGAATATCCATCCCTGAAACATCAACAGAGATACCCATCTGGATCAAAACAATGTCGGCGGTGCAGGCCGATATACTGAAAATACAAGTCGGCTACATAACGGGACTCTTTGAACCTAATTATTCCGCTTACCTATATATAGATATATGTGATGCTATTGAATCTGTTCCGATTACGTACATATATGCTTTGATTTTAGTTCTGTTTCAATTATTAATCTGTGTATCTGGTAATTTCTGATTCGTCGTGACTATGTACTTACATAACTATATTGATCTCGCGAGTCATTTCAATTACTGGTTTACGTATATACTGTGGTTCATGATTTGTGCCAGTTGGGCAGTTTATATATGAGGTGACAACAGGGCTTTGTAGTCGATGGATATATAGAGAGGAACTCGGTTTATATATTCGCTTGCGCCAAGAGGCGATTAATTGATTCTGCTTACATAGATGTACGTATTATAAAGCGAGGGTGGGTTCCGTACCCTTTTGGGCTATTCCGTCGGGTGTTCCAGGTTGGGGAGAAACTGGTGACAGAATTCGGAAACGTTGGCCACTATACACGTGGTCAGGATTATTGGGGAACTCAACTAAATGTTGACCATTACACTATGGACAGGATTTTTGGTACTCGGAAAAATGTTGTCCATTACACTGTGGACGGGATTTTTGGTACTCGGAAAAATATTGTCCATTACACTGTGAACGGGATTTTTGGTATTCGAAAAAATGTTGTCCATTATACTGTGGACATAATTATTGGTGGTCGAAAAAATGTTGACCATTGCACTGTGGTCAGATTTATTTTTGTTCGAAAAAATGTTGACCATTGGGGTGTGGTCAGGATTTTCGTAAATGTTGACCATTATCGTGTGGTCAGGATTATGCGTTTTCGATAAAAGTTTGCCATTAGGTTGTGGTCAGGATTATCCACCTCGTAACGATCCGTAAGGATCTGTTACACAGATAACGTTAGTTTACATCAGTTTAGACTGATTTACCAAGTTTACAAGCGCACTGGCTGGTGCTTGACACAATTTGTGTTAGCCAAGCATACCCTAAGTCCTTCTGCGTAAGCCGTACTCTGTTACCGAGTTGGACCGATTTAATTCGAACGTACCCCGGAGACTTCTGAATGTGTAAAATAGCTGCTACAAGCATCGACCTGCCTTTGATTTGTTAACAAACTCCTGTAGTTTATTATGAAAAATTCCTACTGTAATTATGTGCCTACTTACGTTTCGCACGGCTTAGTTAATTTTTTCTTTTGCTTGGTTGTATTGGAGCTTGATCAATGTATAATATATATTACATTATGTTTGGATCACAGATGAAGCAAAAAATGTGGAAAATTTCAAACAAAATTTTTAAACCGGATATTATGGTTTCTGCCCTTTGCCGGAACCGCAACTGGAACACGATTTTCGCCGGAACCGGAATTCCGGTTACTCCCTGCTGTGGACATGCCAGAAACCGGCGATGTCTGATCATGGTAAAAATCCTAATTTCGTAGCTTACGCTAAATTACTATACTCACAGTGGTTTATTTCTTCCATAGGTTCCTAGCATTATATTTTAAGATTTGACGCAGTTCTGTAGCTGACTATGTAAAAAATAGATAACCGACGCTTTCTCATAGAAACAGATTCGAATTCCTTAAAAACGTCCCTGTATTACTAATACTTCTTTACAATTATTGTGTAATACTCTAGTTACTTGCCTATTTTGTACCGCATTCCAGTTTTGTACTTGGTTAAACACAATATTCGCCAGAAACGAGTGTTTCGTTACGAACGAGTACCGAACCGAAATCAAACAAAATTCGCGAAAAAAGTCTAGAATAAATCGCGAACTCTGATGAAATTTTAAAAAGAACTCAAACAAAATTCGAATGTAATTTTCGAGCGAACTTTGACAAAGCAGTGTTCATTCCAAGCAAATACTGTAGGCCACCCAGTTAAATACGTGGTTCAGGATTCTATTCCACCGGTGATTCTAATTTGCATTTTGATGTAGAGTTTACAATATTATGAACAAATAGACAAACGTTAGTCACAGCGTACCTACATATACTAAAGGTTGTTGAATTCTGACTCGTGAAACGAGCGAAGCGACGAATTCTTAATAGCCGCTACAGTGGTGAAATTTGACAATGTCAGTTTTGAGTTTCTTAGGGTGACACGCATAAGTCAACTTTGGCGGGCGGATTGGTTCGTGTGATAGGTCTTTCGAAAACTTTATTTTGTGCCCTTTAGTTACGCACCCAGGCCGATTCCAGTATCCCACCGGAAACGCGCGCCAAATGAACTAGGGTCAGCTCCCAAATGTAACCGAAAATCACGTTACTTGTTAAACCTCGACAAGCGGTGGAGATGTGGAATTCTGCTCATTTTGTAGAGCAAGTAAGTTTCAATAAGACTGTATATGTTTTCCCACACAGTTCTTTTCCATGCTGGATTTGGGTCAAGGCAGGCTCTAAAAAGGGCCCATGAGACGCAAAATATACGAAAATAGTAATATCTCCGCATCCTCTCACGCTGTATGGCTGTTTGGTATCATTTTGTAGAGCAAGACAACATGTATATAGCTGCTATTGCCATTATTTACGCTGCAAATTTGGGTCAACAAGGGTTTTAATAAGCCCACGGGATTTAGAGTACACGAAAATGGTAATATCTCCGCAGCATACCATGCTTCATGAGCTTTTTGGTCTAATTTTATAGAACAATTCATTCTCTATGTATTTTCAAGTAGTGCGCTGCTATTGTCTTTGTTTTCGCAGCAGAGCTGGGTCAAACAGGATTTTCAATGGGCCCATGGATCCCAAAACACACAAAAATGGAGATATCTCCCATGCGTTTGAGCTATATAGGTGTTTTTGGTCTCACTGCATAAATCAATTTATCCTCAGAAAAAGTGCGCTGCTATTATCCTTATTTAAGCTGCAGTGTTGGATCAACAATTGGTTTCAATGGTTCCATGGAGCCCAAAATACACTAAAATGGAAATATCTTTGTAACCACTCGAGCTATATGCTAGTTTCTTTTTCAGTTTATAGAGTAATTTATACTCTATATATTTGCACATTGCGAGGGCAATAATCGGGTATGTATATTTTGTCAATAATTATTCAGCAACATGAATTCGGTGGCCTATATTGTAATTTAATGGGCAATATATCTGTGTGCATCTCTCTGAATTAATATATTCAGCATTCAGAATTCACCATCTTGGCGATAAGATAAGTTACAGTAGTTATATTGTCAGTCGTAACTTTTAAATACAATACTCACCGGGACTGGCTGTCGCTATTGGATGGGGAAGCGTCGAGTAAACTTTAAGAGAGCTGCAATGCAACATCTAGCGAGCAAGGAGCGATAATCAAACAATAAACGAACGAACATCCAGAGAAAGGGCTCCATTTTTCTGGTGAGTGCTTTACCAAATGATCCTGCGTTATGTTGCTGATGTGTGCTCCCACAAAAAAAAAGAGTACTAGAGGAGGAAAATGCCCTTAACGGGCAAAGAAAAAAATTCCTGTGAAAAAAGCACTTTATCTTAAATTTATACATTATTGTATTGGAAAATGCTATTGTATTACTGCTGTTAGCATTTCATGAAAAGGAAATAATGCATTTAATAGGATTTGGGAAAATGTACTTTCTCCATATAAATACATTCATATATATAGTAGAAAAATGCTTTGAGTTATTTCGTACTTCAGGTATTTTGTAATGTCTTAAAATTCAGTCGCTAAAACATGATGGACTAGTTTATCGGGAACACCTTTCTTTATTATAACAAATTTCGTTCATAATAAGCGTTTTTAATCGTGCATCCAGTTGCGAAAACCACCCCTGGACTAGGCTATAAGTTAAACCACTGTTGTTTCCCTGTTCTTACATTATTAGTTTTTTTCAAATAAAATAAACATGTTTAACGCTTTCAGTCGATAAGATGACCCTGGACTAGATTAAAGAAACCTCTGAGCGCTTTATAGATTTTTGTTACAGTGAGGACATACTTAACGTAGGTCATAACGAGGAAGCTAATGCTAATGTTTAGTTTTCTGTTGTAAAATGAAAAAAAAACATGCGGTTGGCGCTAATTTTTGCTAACGCATAAAATTTACTCACCTGCAATGCTTCACCTGGCTGTAAGGAACCGAGAAATGGTGGCGTGTGAGTGAAAGCCGTCTCGCCAAAATCAAATTTGGGTTCTACAGCATCCTTACCTGTTGGCTAAAACAAGAATAATCACGTAAAGTAATTAAAATAATTAAAGTATTAGTTGTCTTGCTGCAGAAAACACGAACTTTTCTACACAAATCATTTCAGACTCACCCCTATTGCAGTGGAGCAAATAGCATACACGTTTTAAAGCAAAAGAAAAAGAGAATTCATCTAAAATTATTTGAGCCAATAAAACCAAATTATACTCATGAGAACATTACTTACATTATACTTTTCTTAGATATAACTTCTAGATAGTTAGTCTCTGTAACTACATAATTTCTTATGCGCTACACTCGCGAATGTTCTAAATATAATTAAAAAATAAATTATTACTCGTTTATAATAATTTTTGATCCGCGAAGCCATTCCAGTCTGAGATATGAGCGGTGGATGTTCTTCGGAATATTCGCAAAATATTATTTCACCATCACGAGAACTCAAATCCTCCGGAGTTCGCATAAAAAACAATTCACCACCGCCAAGTTCTTTGCGCTCTTGGTCACGAATCTGCACAAAACAATATTATAATTGTTGTATTATTATATTAATCATTATAATTAATTAAAATTGATTATATTTTCTACACAAAATAGCTGAATTATTGCTTCATGCAGTTCAACCATAAACTGGACTTATTGTATGCAAAGTGTCATAATATGCGATTTACCACTTTTATGTTTATGAATTATATCTCGTTTTAAAGGTTTTTATTACATAGCTAAGGTTCATGAAATTAGCAGTTTATTTTACATTAAAAAGTCTTCTTGGTAGTCGGGAATTCGTAGACCGAGGCACTTAGCTTGAAATATATATTATTGTCATACAGTACTCGCCAGAAATGAGTGCTGTTCGTTCGATGTTCGCTCGAAGTTCTTTCGATGTTCGCTCGATAAATTCAAAATTTTGTTCGAAATATGTTCAAATTTAGTTCGATACGTGTTCGAAATTTGGCGCACTTTTTTTCAAATTTGTTCGAAAGCTGTTAGAAGTTTGTTCGAAAAGTGTTCGAGAATAAATAAAATTTTATTCGATTTCTGTTCGATGCTCGTTTGTTCGAAAGGTGACACTCATTTCTGTTGAGTACTGTACATCGCGAAAACGCTCAGGTAACAGAAAAACACTATATACTAAATTCACAAAAACTAAACACAGCACTGCCTGAAACTAATTAATCACGCGAAATGCAACTGGTGGCAGTCTCGACATCCGGAGCGCTACAAAATATGATTTGAATGAAGATTGGGAACTATATTATAATACAAAAAAGTGTTACATTTATTTATACAAAAAGTTTGGAACAATATGAATTTCGTCTATTTCAATTTCACTCAGTCACATCCGACAATTTCCATAAAAGCTACAACATAAACGTTATTATTATTCAAGCTGAAATTTATAATAAATGTCTGCATCTCAGCCCTCTCAATTCGTTATTGCAAGAAGCAACGCTGTGTAAAACTAAATTCTATAGTGTTTAAGACACGAAATTAAAAATATTATCACCTTTTGTTTGTCCCGAATATGACTGGCCAATGAAGCAACAGGATAAAAACCGTCCGATAAAGCGGCCACACTTCGTCTAATTTGTTTGACCAAAGGCCGATGAAAATGTCGTAAAGCGGCAACTTTGAGATGAGTTGGGAAAAACAAAGGATGCAGATTTTGAGCAGGAGTTGAATGCTAAAGTAACAAAAAATCAGCAATTTTGTAAAAGCGAAGCCAAGGCGCGTATTATAACGTTCCTTTATACACATCTAAAACAATTATTTCCAAATGGATATACATTTTATTAATAAGATTATGTAACCCTCATTGTCATAGATATCTCTGCAAATAGCTTTTGTCAGCTCAGGCCGATTAATTTCAAGAAATGATTATTGTTCTT
Organism: Trileptium ribeirensis; assembly: GCA_030248225.1. Lineage (NCBI taxonomy): Eukaryota > Metazoa > Nematoda > Enoplea > Enoplida > Thoracostomopsidae > Trileptium > Trileptium ribeirensis. Next base: position 38,269 of record JASANE010007916.1, read on the forward strand.
AGTCCTAGACTCTCCATAAAGGCAGGGATGACCCTGAATTTTCGAGCTCCAACAAATCGTGCACCAGGTAAATTTTGGCTTCTTCTTAGGCCGCTCCCCAGCACTTGCAGGTATTTTGAGGTAACAGCAAAATAATCGTCCTATAAAAAAGCTGTAATACTGTAATACAACTACTACTTTTATTTCGATTATTTATGACAAACCTCTGAGCAAAATGAAGATCAGTCCACTTAAATACGAATTTTTAAAACCATAATTATATTATAAAAACGTGGAAAATATAATAATGCAATTATAAGACCCCAGCTAAACTCAGGCTTTCACCACCGGTTTTCTGTCATCCCTCAAAAGTTGCAAAGATGGAGCTGGGAGCCCAACTCAAAGCCCCAAGCATTGTTATGAGATGATGAAGAGGTCAGTTGTGATGTTATTCGAATACATTTATGGCACTTCGTGAAGCTTACACGAACAATATAAATAAATCCGCCAAAGTTAACATAGTTTTTCGAAGCAAAATACTGCTGACATTGAGTGGAAGTTATACATTTTGTAGAAAATTTAGTGATGCTTTAAATAATTCATCGTCGGACCTTTGCTTTTTAGAAAGTTACCTGCTCTTAAGGATCAACAAAAACAATGCAAAATTAACTATATAATCACTGTAGCCGCATAGTGTTTTACAGACAGCACGTACTTTTTAAGACAGTAATGTTGTCTATGTATTTAGTTACCTTGAAAACATATACTTAGCTCGAAAACACTAAAACATAACCAGCACAACATTTTTTCCTTTCGCATGTAATATAATCTCCAATATAATGTCGTAAAGATCGGCCGCACTTCAAGCCAATGTCCGTAGGACTAGACCACGGCCCTTTGGAAATTCCGGGAACTTAACTTTTTTGTCAAATGCTAACAAATACCAATATAATTCGGAAAACTTTGGCGCTAGCAATACAAAATCCCCAAAATTTTGGGTTGTAATGCTTTGCAGAGGACGGCAACATAAAGATGGGAACTACCATCTCATCAAATACTCGTTTTTACTATACAACAGTTTCGTCATAGCATCCATTTTCTTATAGCCATATGAGTCACAGTGTAATCTCAATGGTATATCTCTCATATATGCTCTACTCCTGGACCAAACCAGCACATTGTTCTTGCCGGGATTCACTTTCAGACTTCTCTACGCACCATTTCTCAACAAACATTAGTTTTTTTAATTCTACGGACATTAACGCCCATGCTTTTACTGCTAGTAAGTATAGCTACATCATCTGAATACGCTTGTGCATGTACATTTGTATCGTTAATATTCCTAAATAAGTCGTCAATTACTAGATTCCATAATAAGGATGACAACACTCCTCCCTACGGACTGCCTCTTCTAAGCTTGAACTTTACTACTGATGGAATACCCATCTTCGCCGTAGCCCATCTATCACGGACATGATTGTTTAACCATTTACTAACAGTAGAATCTACTTTAAATTTCACAAAAACACGCCTATAAGCTTCGTGTGTAATAATATCAAAGGCTCCTCCAAGTCCAGAAAGACCACAATGATGTGCTTTCGTTGTTAAAGTCCGGTTTCTAATCTGTTCACTAAAGCATGTAGTGCCTGTTCACTAAAGCCTGCGGTGGTGCTCTTTTCCTTCTGATATGCATGTTGATTACCATGCAAGCTATCACATACCTTGCTTGTTAGATACCTGTCCACCAGCCTTTCAGATGCGTTTAGTAGAAAAGAGGTCAGACACATAGGTCTAAAACAATTTGCCTCTATATAATAATTGCCTTTGCTTGGCTTCAGTATGAATGAAACTAATGCTTCCTTCCACGCCTTGGGTATACATCTCGTAGCTATTGATTTCCTGGTTATTTTTCCTGGTTCCTGCTTATTAAGATAACGCTTAAATCTTCGAAACCTGTCTTAAAGCGTACAGGACTAATGCAGTCAATACAAGGACTCTTGTAGGAATCGAAACTTGAAATAGCCCATTTAATTTTATTTACACTCACAAGCTCTTCGGCGGTAGCTATATCCTTCTTGGTTGGCCTGAACTTCTGAGATACCTCCAATCCTACATCCTCATCTCTCACCAAGTCTGGAAAATGGAAGCGAAGAATAAGTTTTATGTTTTCCCTCGCTCTCAGACATACTACCGTCAGCTCTCTTGAGTTGACTAAGCCTGACTTTGTGGCCCAGCGTACAGTTTTGCTAGGAGTCCGTTGGCACTAGCGAATTCTACTTTCCCAAAAAATACTTTCCAGGACCGTCTTTTTGCTATCTTTATCTCTTCTTTATATAATCCCTCAGCATATCTATATCTATTCTAATTAGTGTCTACACCATACCTTGCAAAATCTGTCCAGTCTCCCTTGATCTTTGTCTTAACGAGCTAAGTTTCTGCCACCACCAACTTAGCTCTTTATTTCCGCGCTTCATCAGTTAACATACAGCCTCTTTCGCCTGAGTAATTGTAGTAGTGAGACGTATTTCGTCAATGTCTATAGTTTATGAGTTATATTTATATTATTCTATGATGATATGAGAAAGGTTCGAACGAAGATTTCGTTTTAACATTTCTGCTTGAAGCTGCCTTAAATTATACTGCATTTTACGTTCCATAACTTCCTTTACATAGGTATTCAAATTTTATCGCTCTGTGATCGGAAAACGTGTTTTCATCTAGAACTTTCCAGTTATTCACATTGTCAATGCTGTCTAGATCAGTAGAATCACATCTATTGCCTCTGATACTAGTAATGAAAGTTGGTTTACTTCCGGTACTCATTACCTGTAAGTTTATACTTACTATGAACTCTAATAAATCTAATCCTCTCCTGTTACAATCTCTATTACCCCATAATGTGTGATGGGCATTTGCATCACATCCTAAAATCAGTCATATGTTTTCGATGACAATACTCTATACCACTATGTACCGAAGCTATCACCGTTAGCGAGTATATATCATCCGGCATGTATACCCAAGCTATCCGTAATCCAATATTTTCATTGCAATCTTGACGACAACGCAGTCACCATCACTAAAATAGCTTATAAAGACTCCCTTGATTTTGTTCCTTAAATATATCGCTCACCGCGGATGCTCTACAGCAACATAATTATGATTCATACTCGGAATTTCATATGCATGGTTTACTATTTAGCACATGGGGCTCCTGGACC